>PVKV010012577.1:0-65006 GCA_004027835.1 Alouatta palliata | reverse complement strand
GCAATTCTCCTGCCTCAGCCTCCCGAGTAGCTGGGACTACAGGCACGTGCCACCATGCCCAGCTAATTTTTGTATTTTTAGTAGAGACGGGGTTTCACCATGTTGACCAGGATGGTCTCGATCTCTTGACCTTGTGATCCACCCGCCTCGGCCTCCCAAAGTGCTGGGATTACAGGCGTGAGCCACCGCGCCCGGCGCCTTTCCTAATTCTTATTCTATGTGTTTGGTTTCTTACAAAATCATAATTAGTATACACAAAATTGTATTTATTTTATCCTCTTTCTCATTAAGTAGCACACACACACACACACACACACACACACATACACACACACGTCCAGAGGACTTGATTAACTGAACTTTGTTACACACACACAAATTTAGGTAATCAAATCCTCTGAATGTTTACAAATATATGCCATTATAAATAAAATATCATTCCTGCTTTTCCTATGTACTTTGGATGGTTAAAAATAAATGCTGGGACAGGCACGGTGGCTCACAACTGTAATCCCAGTGCTTTGGGAGGCTGAGGCGGGCGGATAATGAGGTCAGGTGATCGAGACTATCCTGGCCAACATGGTGAAACCCCATCTCTACTGAAAACACAAAAATTAGCTGGGCATAGTGGTGCACACCTGTAGTCTTAGCTACTCAGGAAGCTGAGGCAGAAGAATCGCTTGAACCCGGGAGGCAGAGATTTCAGTGAGCCAAGATTGCACCACTGCACTCCAGCCTGGCAACAGGGCAAGACTTCCTCTCAAAAAAAAAAATAGTAAATAAATAAATAAATATTGGACTACTCCTAAGGGAATGCCAAAACAAAAGACAGTGGTCATTAAATATTTTACAATTTGAAATCAAGGAAGCAGAAAAAGTTTAATCCCTTGAGGTTTTTCAAATTTAGGATATCTATTTCAAATAGATATCCAAGGAATCTATCAATTCCTCTTTATCACTTTCTCAAAAATCAATCCTTGAGATTTTCCAGTATGCACCAAATAAATGACTGAAAGCCCAAGTGAGAGAGATTTGTACACATTAACAGGTAGGAGTTTAATTAAAAACCAGTATGGATGCTTTGATTTGATAACAAAAAATGAAGGAAAGAAACACCTCAGTTGAATAAGCAATATTTGGAAGCTCTATTAATGACACCTAGAAGTATGAACTAAAATGAATAGACTCTGCCCCTCCAACAACCTATTTGGATGTTATGGCACTTAATGACATTTGCTTCCATGTTGGACAATGATTTCTGGGATGAGATAGTTTCCAAGCTGTTTAATGCCATCAGGCATCATGGATCATAAACAATTTTATCATCTCTATTTGAAATTAAGAATATAAATGACATTTAATCTCAGTTAGAAGATTTCAGCCTTTAACCTAGGAACTTCTTTTTAATTTCCAGGCTTAACTTGTTTTCTCAAATAGAGTAGCTCTCATTGTGGTTTCATGAAGGCTGAATGGAAAGCACTCTAGACCAATATGAATTAATTTCAGTTCCAAACCACCTACAAAATATTCAGAGCATTTATTTTAGGTCCAAGAGTCCCTTCTTATTAAGCATATTTTGTATTCCCAGTGCAATTTAGGATTATCCAACTTCAAGTAGTGTTGATTTTGTCCACAAAATAATAAAATTAAAAAAAATACTTTTTTGTTATAAAATGGTTAGGAATAAATATCAAACATATTTATAGAGACAGATAAAACAGATAAAATAAAATAATAGATATAAAAACAGTACAACAGAATGCATAATAGGTCATCTCATTTATTAAATGCAGATCAAATTTATTTTGTAAAAGTGTGCTCTTATTAAATATCAAGAAATAGCCTGGAAAGAAAAATTTACGAGTCCAAAACATTAAGCACTTTTCAAACACAGTTCAAAAGGTACTTTTCTTAAAAAAAAAATATTGTGTACTTTTCTAGAGCAATTTTTTCTTTCTTTCCTTCTTTTCTTTGTGACAGGATCTTGCTCTGTCACCCAGGGCTGGCGTACAGTGAGACAATTGTAGCTCATCGCAGCCTGGAACTCTTAGGCTCAAGCAATCTTGCTTCCTTAGCCTCCTGAGTAGGCAGGACTATAGGCATGTGCCAACATGCCTGGCTAATTTTTTAAAATATATATGTTATGTCTTTGTAGACACAGAACCTTGCTATATGATGCAGACTGGTCTCAAACTCCAAGCCTCAAGTGATCCTCCCGCCTTGGCCTCCTAAAGCACTGGGATTAGAGGCATGAGCCACCAAGCCTGGCCTGATGATTTTCTATTTTATTTCAAAAGTGATAATTGCTTATGGTGACATGTCAAGAATTACAGAGAAAATCTATAATTTTTCATTCCACTTCCAACATTTCACCTCTTAGAAGGTGACGAAAATTAAATATTTGGTCATTCATTTCTTCATGATGTGACAAACAGAAGCACGTATGTCTAATTTAAATATAAGTATACATATATGGATTATATATAAAGATATATAACTATAAGCTTGTAACCACAAAGAGAATCATGTCATATGTTATTTTGAAGTCTGCTTTTCTGAATTATCAATATGTTAAAATATCTTTTTTCAATATCTTTTTATTTAATTTTTATTCATTTTTTATTTATAAATGGAGATGTTAGTTTTACAACTTGCTATGATAACTGGTAGAAAAGTAAAAATTTCAACGAAATGATTTGGGGAGTTATTTGAAGGAGGTTTGACTTCACAGAGACACTAAATAATTGTCTATATAGGATTTACATCAGTGTCTTAATTGTATTCTACAGAGGTAAGCAAGTGTTTTGCCAAAGAAACATTTCCTTAAAGATTTGCAATGAAAGATTATACCTGTTGGTACTGCCTGAGTCCACAATTGTCTATTTTGCTTTGGCAAAACCCAACAGAATAGATTGCATTGCCATGAAGAATTTCTACAAGCAGCTACTTAATATTGTGCGAGACAAATTCTTAGGAAATCAATTTGAACCGAATTTGAACAAAGCCGGAGAGAAAGATGGGTAGCCTCAGTTTTGTAAGCCACTTCTACCTCAAACAGCCTGAACACATTTCTCAGGCTGCTGTCCAAATGATATGTGACCTGCAGTGTGGAAGAAATGACTGTAAGGTAATGGTCCTTATTCAAGTGGAAGCTGAAGGTCCTACTCCTTTCACTGGATCTCCTTATTTCTTCCTCTTATCAAGGAATAGGAACCTTCTCAAATTTCGTTATGATCTCGTGGTCCACCACCATCTGTAACTGGATCAAGCCTCTTGGTACAGAACATATCAGGATAACTTGTCATTTTTTTTCCTTCAAAAGGGGTAATGCCTTTGTGTTTGTTGATAAACAATTAGTCAAAATTCTCCTCCTTCCCTTTTCTTCCCAAAGAGTTTCAAAATACTACTCCATGAGAAATTGGAAATGCACTTGTTTTCTCTGAAAACCAGTGAGAAGACAGAGACCTTGATGTGGCGATATGGAAGAAAACAAAACTCCTTTACCCAAAGAGAAACGTAAGTAAAAGAGGAGCGATGATGTGGTTTAAACATACATCTAAAGCCAGAATAGATTTTAACGCAGGCAAATAATCTGACTGCCCTCTAACATATCTGATGCCAAAGACATTTACCCAAATTCTCATGCTCTATACAAAGGCTTTCCAGTAAAACTCTATGGAAAAGCATTCTCCTGGCCCTCTGAGCGGCATATTTTGAATTCTATAAACCAATTCATTCCTTTGCTTCCCTCCTTCCCTTACTCCCGCCCTAAATGTGTATTATTAGCTGAAGAAGAAGTCAGAGCCAGTTATTGTACACAAATCATCTCCTGGCTGAAGTTTTTGGTGGCAGCCAAGAGAGGAGAAGGGAAAAAAATTAGAAAAATTTCAATTTCAGGACCATTATTATTTTCATTAATCATAAGAGGTGCTGTCACCCTGTCCTGATTCTTTAGAAGGAGATCTATTATACGGTCCATTTAGTCCAAGCCATATTACCTCATATGTTTTCCTGGCTGACCAAATAAGACTTAAGAGATAAAACAATTTACTGTTCATTATGATCCGTGTCACTGGAATCAATCTATTAACCTACATTAACTGGATATGTGACGATATCTCACATACACGCTTCCTCAGTTTAAAGGAAAGGCAAGAGAATGGGGAGGGGGCAGAGAGAGTGAGGGGAAAGGAGAGGGAAGGAAATCAAGGCCCATAAAGTGCAGCAGACGTATAATTTGCCAAGCGAATACAACTTCATTTTCCAGTGCCCACTGCTGCACCCTCCACATCTTCACGCAGCCCCTGACCTGTAAAGAAGTCTAACAAATTGGCTTCTATTGTGGAGCCAAAAGGTGCCATCAAAGAAGGGACGGTTCGCTGGTCCTAAAGTATGATGGGAAATCTCAGGCTGGAATAAAGAGCTGCCATTTTATGAAGTTAACCCATTAAGGTTAAAAGCAAGCAGGAAGCTCCGGCTGGTGGGGCAGCAGTGCCAGGAGAACAGAATCCCTCCAGCCCTCTCTCTCAAACATTCGGACAAGAAGGCCCCGGATGGAGCAAGTGCCACATGAAGTTAAGATAAAAATAATCACCACTTCCCTATTTTAAGCAATAAAAATTACCCTGCTGTGTCTCTGGACACCCCTTCTGTTTCACTCTCTCTCCTGTTTTCTTTCTTTTCTTTCTCTTTCTTTCTTTCTCTCTCTCTTTCTTCTTTCTTTCTTTCCTCTCTCCCTCCCTTCCTCCCTCCCTCCTTCCCTCCCTCCTACCCTCCCTCCTTTTCCTCCTTCCTTCCTTTCTTTTTCTTTCTTCTTTCCTTCCCTCCCTCCCTCCCTCTCTCCCTCCCTCCCTCCCTTCTTTCCTTCCTTCCTCTCTCTCTCTTTCCAGGGATTAGGGATCATAAGCATCCCAAGAAATCAATCAATCAATCAAGGATGCACACATGCATTAAAAAAATTAGCCTAAACAGTAGAGGCTGAGGTGGTGTGTGTCACCAAAATGTGACTCCACTGTCCCTTCATTTTGCATTTGCAACTGTTTGTAAGAGCTCATCTGGGTACTGGTTTGTATGCTGTAAATTTCCTCAGAAACTCCAGAGCTGTGTTCGTGGCTGTCTCTCCAGACTACAGGCAGATCCCTTTGCACACCATGTGTGTCACCAGTGCACACCATTCACGCTGCCAAGGAGTGTGAACTGGTAACGCACAGCCAAAGAGGTAGTGCCCAGTGTTGGTGGGCTGTCACCTGTTTCCATTCCTGGATGGAAGGGGGCAAATTTCAGACTGTATACATTTCCTTTTCATGGGAGATTTGGTCTACTAGTTACCATAGGATCCTGAGAGATAGAAATACAAAACAGTGTTACATATTCAACCTTCCCAGTCCTAGGAAAAGGTAAAAACACCTGTGCAATTATGGCTGCTCTTGAGCTCAGGGTATAATTGTTGTGAAAAAAACGGATATATCCTATTCTGGATAAGAGGAAGTGGAAGGCATTATTGGTAGACTATGTCATTCTTAACTGGTGAGAGATTAGAATCACAAGTGTGAGGACTGCTACAGAAGTGTGGAGTTGTTTTATGTGCTGGTGATATCATTATACTTCCTCATATATTTTCATGAGTCTATCTTTGGGCCAAGCCAGGGAAGTCATATTACTTTTGGTCCATATCACCCATGCATCAAAAATCTCTTCCACTTGAAGATGCACGTGCCATCAGTTTCTCCTTTCTCCAGAAGTATGGACAGAAAAATGCCAACAAAGCTAACTTCATTGTTGTTGAAATGAGGAAAGGTAGCTTAAATTATATTAAAAAAAAAAACAAACAAGCTGGGCGCAGTGGCTCATGCCTGTAATCCCAGCACTTTGGGAGGCTGAGGCAGGCAGATCATGTGAGGTCAGGAGTTCAAGACCAGCTGGTCAACATGGTGAAACCCTCTATCTACTAAAAATACAAAAGGTAGCTGGGTATAATGGCACATGCCTGTAATCACAGCTACTTTGGAAGCTGAGGCAGGAAAATTGTTTGAGCCTGGGAGGCAGAAGTTGCAGTGAACCAAGATCATGCCACTGCACTCCACCCTGGGCAACAAGAACGAAACTTTGTCTGAAAAAACAAACAAAAAACAAACAAACAACAACTGTTTGCAAACTTTTTAATCACCTTAAACATTCTATATCAAAGTTTGATTTTCAACTCAAGTGTTTTTCTTCATTCACTTGTCTGTCTTCAATCTCCCTGCACTGAAAGAAGAGTGTAGGGAGATTGAAGACAGAGTGCATCTTTGTAGTTGTAATGCCTAAGAGGGGACAAGTATTTCATGAATGTCTGTGGTGTGAAGAAAATTAACAAGTCCCTTGAGAAATGAGTGCAGGAGAGATGGGCACTGGGTCCACTTATATATGGATTTTCTTTTTTTTTTCAAAAAAGGCAGTTTTCATGGGATGCAAAACTCCCACAAACAGAGAGCTAAACTTTCCCATATGTGGGTCTGCAGGGCCAATTGCAAGACATATGCAAGGATTTTGGTATCTGCAGGGGTCCTGGAACCAATCCTCCACATATACCAAGGGACAACTGTAATCAGATTCCAATTTTATCTTCAAGATAGAACCTTTAGACTTTTTTGATGTGCTGACTGTGGTCTATGATGGAATGAGTGGAATTCAAGATGGTGCCATGTTGTTTTTTTCCTGAGTAACTAGTAGAACAGAGTTGTCATTTTTTAAGATGGGGAAGGTTATACTTTGGATGGAGTGGGCACCAGGAGTTTGGTTTCTGTTAAGTTTGAAATTTCTATTAGATATTCTGGCGGAAATGAAAAATAAATACTTGAGTATAAAAGTTTCTAGTTTGAGGAAATTCCAAACTAGAGATATATGTTTGGGAGATATCAGTATATTGGTGAATTTCTTGAGATTACCTAGAGTTAGCATCAGTAGAGAAAAGTTTTGAGATTTGATTCCTAGTACACGCTAAGGTTTAGAAGCTGAAGAAATCAGTCAGTATGAGCAAAGGAGCATCATGTAAGAGTGGCCAAGGAGGTAGGAAGAAAACCAGGAGGAAATGAGGTTTTGGAAGCCAAGCAAAGAGAGAGTCTCAAAATGGGAATGACCAATCTGTGAGATATGCTTGAGCTGAGGACTGAAAAATGGTATTTGGATTAGCACTGTAAAAGCCATTGATGACCTTGACAAGAGCTGTAGTAGATAATGAAAATATGATTAAAGTATGTTTTTGAACTCCTAAGAGATCAGCAGGAAAAAATGGTAGACAGAGAAAATAGACTACTCATTCTGAGTATTTTGTAGTCGGGGGAGCAGAAAACCTGTTAAAACTTCAAAGGGACGTGGGATCAAGAAGGGGGACAACTTTGAATCATCTATCAAAATGTGCTCTAAAAGAGTTCTTAAAGTTATTGAGTCTCTCCCTTACCTGTTACCATGCATTAGTTGAACACCTGCCTATAAGCTTTGTTATAATCAGTGGCTTTCTCCAGTGCTTTGGCTATATATAGTTCCCTACCAATGTCTATGGTGTTTCTTTTTCTAAACCTGTTAATGAGCCAGTCCTAGCCATAGAAATGATATTCTTCATGACAAAGAGGCTCAGCTTGACATACGGTTTGAGGACAGAGTAGTCTCACTATTCCTCATCCAACTCAAAGCTGCAAGTCTAGGTCACAGAAAAGTGAGATGGCAGAAATTGCTGTTCCTTATTGAAGCAGTGTAGACTACCTCTCCAAGGTACCAGTGGGTTGATTCTGCAGAATTGACAGTGTGGGTAATGACGGAGGGAATGGGAAAGCTCTCTTTTGGTATTATATGCACCTGCTTTAAATGAGGACCATACAAATAACATTTCAGAAGGTCTGTATCCCAATTTTCAGCATATAAAAGTTAGCAACAGCCAAGCCTCTGGAGCCAGACAATCTACATCCATCTTACTTACTGGCCACATGTCTTTGACCATGAATGTCTCTCTGAACCTCTGTTGTTTCATCAATAAGAGGGGGAAAGTAATTCTACCTTCTCATATTGTTGTGGTAAGGAACAAATGAGATAGTACATGCAAAACACTTCTCACTGTGAAAAGGGAAAATAAAATGGAAAGGGAAAGATGGATGAGTGGAAGGTAAAAGGTGAAATGCCAGTGTAATCAAGACCACACCTTAATTTTTGGAGGCTGGGAAACTGTATCTTGGAGGCTTTCCAGAAGTTTGTGCCTTCTAGGAGGAGACTGGAATTTGCCTTTCTGATAGACCTTCTATTTATAATAGAAGGGGCTACTTTGATAAGACCTTTGAGTTAAGCTTTTGATCCTTGGAGAAGCCTCAGTTCTACAAAGGAGATATTAAGTTCCTTGACTAGTAATGAAAATCAGGGGTTTGGTAAAGCTGTGTCTCAGCAGAAGCCCAAGTGGATTGCCACTTCTATAATAGTTGCAGCTTCTAGATTGGTACTGCAATTTCCATCCCCACCCCTCACCCCAGGGCCTTAGTAAGGTGCTTGTAAATGCCTGGTCAAGTCTCAAAGGCGATATGAGGGATTATGGAAAGCAGTATGCATGCCTTCCCAGAGTTCAGAGAAGACAGCTGTTGTGCCCAAGGAACTTTGATGGTAAGGGTCATCAGCAGAGCATAGGGGTCAGAAGCAGAGAGAAGGGGCTGACATGTTGATGGTTGCATGTTTAGCTCTCAAAGGTCTCAGAGAGCATAAGCTGACTGCCTGCATGCCAGGAGCTAGCAAAGCCTTGGCAACAACAGGAAGAAGTGGAGTGAACTTGTCACGTGGCATGGTGAATCAGTAACATTGAAGCCTGCAGAAGGAACTAGGGGACAAGTGGAGGGGAGTTAATGCAGATGAGCTTGTGCATTACCATACTGAGCACAAAAGGAGAGCAATTATCTTTCATATTCACAGGTGGATGGGGCCAATGATACATCTATTAGAGGAGATTAACTGAGGAAAGATTCAACCCCAGATGCAAAGCTCCAAAAGGGTCCAGTCAACAGATCTCTAAGTGGACAATTTAACTAATTACTCTCGGCTAATAGCACACCATAGCACATTCTAGTCTTGGAGAGAGGGAAAAGGTTCTAGAAGTGATATTTTGCTGGTTTAACTCCATCCTGGTTTGACATTTTCTTTGTATTCCATTCGTGGTTCTCTCGCTTGAAAGCCAACCCAATGCCTCAAAATAAGTCTTTTTATTGATAGAGAAAACAACTTTATGCTCTTCTTTTTTGTTCTTCAACCCCACCAATACCCTTCACAGACTTCAAAACAACAGCTAGATAATAATTTGGACATCAGTAAGGAACAGAGAAATTTCATCGGTTGGCTTGGTTCAGTATCTGACCCATACTAACCACTCCATATTTGGGAATTGTTACTTTTACCATCCTTGTTCACGTTATTGTTGTTAGTATCTGTCTTCCTCTAATCCAAATTCTAGATCAGACTGTCCAGAACTTTCTATGATGATGAAGATGTTCTACATCCATATTCTCCCATCACTAGTCACCCTGTATCCTCCATAGACACCCAGTAGGCATGTGGCTACTGAGTAGTTAAAACGTGGCCAATTTTCTTAAGGAACTAAGTCTTTAATCTCATTTAAATTTTTTTTTTCTTTTGAGACACAGTCTCACTCTGTCACCCAGGCTGGAGTGCAATGTTGCAATCTTGGCTCACTGCAACCTGTGCTGCCTGGGTTCAAGCAATTTTCTGCCTCAGCCTCCCAAGAAGCTGGGATTACAGGCGTGTACCACCACGCCCAGCTAATTTTTGTATTTTTAGTAGAGATGGGGTTTCACCATCTTGGCCAGGCTGGTCTTGAACTCCTGATCTTATGATCCACCCACCTCAGCCTCCCAAAGTGCTGGGACTACAGGCGTGAGCCACCATTTATCTTACTTAATTTAAATGAATGCACATTAAAATAGCTACAGGACAGTACAGGTCTAGGCCCATTTGTCTCAGGTGAGGTTTGGGGCATTCTTAGTCCTTAAGCCTGTGGTTATAGAACTAGCTTCAGAACAACCTGGAGGACTTGTTAAAACACAGATTCCTGGGCTCCAATCCTGGAGTTTCAGATTTCCTATGTCTAGAGGGTAGCCTGAGAATGTGTGTTTTAACAAGGAGTACTATTGTTACTGGTCCTGGGACCCAACTTTGAGAGCCACTGCTTTAGAGCCATCCATGTTTTCTAATTCCAGGGACACACTGTAATCACATGAGGAAGTGATGCTCAAGATACTTCCCAGCAAAAAAATTAAACTAGAATTTTTAGATTTCCAGGTTATTTCTTTGCACAGCCAAGAATTCAATGAAATTGTTAAATCAAAAAGCATGTTAAATTAGGTCAGTGCTTTTCAAACTGTAATGTGGTTATGGATCACCTGGGGATCTTGAGAAAAAGCAGTAATTTACTAGTTTTGCAAGGGTCCTAGGAATCAGCATTTCCAGTGAGCCCCCCAGGTTAGGCCAATGTGCAGGTCTAAGAATAGCAAGACATGAGATGATCTCTGAGGTTGATTCTAATCCTTAAATTCTATGATTCGAAAACTGGGCAGGATGTCTGCACCCTGTCAGGCTAATAGTCTAGTGCTGTGGGAGGAGAAAGTGCAGCAGAGTGATGACAACATTGGCCTGTGCTGGGGAGGACAAAAAACAAGTGACCCACTGAAAGCAGCTGGGTCCTTGCCTGAGGCCGCAAACTGAGTGAAGCCGGTGAGCTCCTTTCCTGCAGGGTGGGGAGGAGCGGGGAGCAGGTAGAATCAGGCTTTCTGCTCTCAATATCTTATAAACTCCATGTAGAGTTCAAAGCCTGTAAATGGCTGTCCTGGTGGCCATCCTTGGGAAGAGGGAACTGGAGATCAGACGGCCCTCCAGTTAAACAGGGCAGTTGTAGGCTAAGAAGTGTCAAGCTGTCCAGTGTTAGGATACTTTAAATTAAGAAAGAAAACCAAACATTGAAGGTTCTATGACATGACTGGATAATAACCAAGGGGCATTACAGTATTTGTAACATCAAATATAAAGAAGGCTCAATGGTTCTTTTTCTCACTTCAGGTCAAAGGTGAGTTGCAACTGAGTCTTCAGAGTTCAGCAGTTAGTGAAGTAAAGAGAAAAAGAGAATATGTCAGTCCACCATGGAAGACCCCAAGAAACACACAGCAGCCTAGATGGCCTTCATAGCAGCCTTTGGGTGCTTCTTCAGGGGAGGGGGGCGAGCCTAAGAATAACAGGAAGTTTAAAATCCTGCCAAACTATTTCTTCACAAAGCTATATTTACTTTCTAAAGTGCCTGCCATCAGTGCCCTATAAGCATAGAATCTAAAAGGAAGAAAAATGTTTATTTTCACGCAGTTGTTGTCCATTACCTTGAATGGAAATATATTTAATACTGATGTTTCCTGGTGGTCCATATAACTTTCATTTCTTCTACCAAAAGAAGAATAAAAAGTTAAGCCATCCAAAGCAAAGTACCTTTTCTGAATTTCAAGTAGACAGCTAGGCAGCACCAGAAGCTGTTATAAATGGATATTCAACAGGAATTCAGATAAACCAAGATGGATTTCCCCAAACATGTTTGCTTACAAAACCCTTTAATTCTTTCTCTCTTCTCTTTCTCTCCTTCTCCCTCCTTTACATACATACATACACACAAACACACATACACACACACACACACACACACACACACAGCATGTGCTCTGTTACCTACAGAGCTGATATTATAATAAACTAGGGTGTCAAATACACGGGAAAGTGCATGCAAAAGTGTTTTAAAGACAAAACTTAACCAGGTTCTTCAGCAACCTTGTTTTCTGCTGAATTTGAGATTTCAGAAGAGAACATTTCTCTCGTCTCCAGTAAGAATGACTCTATTTGTTCTTTTTCAGGGACCCCCCGCCAAGGGTCCTGTCCCAGAACAAAATGAATAATGACGCTTTATTTTTCACAGTGTCTTTTCTCAAGGAGTTCTCGATGCTTTTGAAAACTGATCTCATAAATCTTCAAGACACTCTTGAGAGGTAGAAACCAATGGTGTCACCCCCATTATACAGGTGAAGAAATTGAGGTAAAGCAGCGAAGGAAGAGTAACTTGCCAGGGCCTTTAATCATGCAGTCTGAAAAAAAAAAACAGATTTTCTTTTTTCCAATCAGTCCCCCAAGTGCAGGCCTGCATTCTATTTGCCAATAGCCAAAGGGATAAACTACTCATTTCAAGAGATCCAGAAAATGCCTCTACTTTAAAAAAAAATACGTTAACCACAACTTATTTAACTAGATAGTGCATCGGTAATATACATGGCCTTAAATAAATGCATGTGAACGTGAATGTATGCTTGCTGGCTGCATATGTAGAATGAACATGATTTGAGGTTGTGGAACATAACTTTAACACATTTTTAAATGTGTGTTGCAAAGACAAGAACCTACTCAAATCTGTAGGTCTCCAGACTGAGCTGAATTCTCTCTTTGTCCAGGTCTCTCTTATACCATGAGACAACAAATGGCATATGTTAGCATATTCAGAGCCATCCAGTGATACAGTCTGGGCTTCAATGACTAATCAGTGGCTCTCTGTTCTTGCATTTTTACCCTTTACTCCAACTCCAACTCTGACAGCATTCAAACTAACACTAGAGAGAGGGGCAAAGTTCACTGAGGAGCAGGGGCCCTCAGCAGTAATGCCATGGGCATGTTTGCCCCTCCTCCTTTGACGCTGGCCCTATAAATAGCAGGAAACGTAACACTTGGACTTACACTCCTCATGATCAGGCTCAAAGCATGGTGATTTTTATTTTATTTTATTTTATTTTGAGAGAGTCTCACTGTCACCCAGGCTGGAGTGTATTGGCACGATCTTGGCTCACTGCAACATCCACCTCCTTGGTTCAAGCAGTTCTCCTGCCTCAGCCTCCCAAGTAGCTGGGATTACAGGTGCCTGCCACCACGCCCAGCTAAGTTTTTTGTATTTTTAGTGAAGATGGGGTTTCATCAAGTTGTACAGGTCTCGAACTCCTGACCTCAGGTGATCCAACTGCCTCGGCCTCCCAAAGTGGGGATTACAGACGTGCCCAGCTGATTATTTTACACATTAATATAAATGCTAAACTTATGACATGCCAAGAGTCAACCTGTTCAAGATCTTAAAGCAATGCAAACAATGGCACACTTCTTCCTCTTGCAGGTGGGGGTGGCTTACTTGTCAGGAGACAGGTAGCTCAGGATGCTTTACGCTTCAGACACTGCAGATCACTAGGAAGAATTTGCAGGCAGTTACTGGAAAAATGAGCTGAATTTAGCTGGTATAGATTTCTCAGATGATTGAGCACTTAAAGACTCATCTTTTCTCCTACATCCAGTGCTAATACAGAAGATACCCACCTGTGATGGTTAATATTTGTTTGTTTTGTTTTGTTGAGACAAAGTCTCACTGTCACCCAGGCTGAAGGGCAGTGGTGTGATCTTGCCTCACTGCAACCTCTGCCTCCTGGGTTCAAGCGATTCTCCTGTCTCAGCCTCCGGAGTAGATGGGACGACAGGCATGCACCACTGTGATGGTTAATATAAGTGTCAACTTGATAGGACTGAAGGATGCAAAGTATTTTTCCTGGGTATGTCTGTGGGGGTGTTGCCTAGGAGATTAACATTTAAGTCAGTGAGCTGGGAGAGGAAGACCAATCCTCAATCTTGGTGGGCACCATCTAATCAACTGCCAGCATGGCTAGAATAAAGCAGGCAGAAGAAGGTGGGAGAAGCCAACCTGCTGAATCTTCTGGCCTCCATCTTTCTCCCTTGCTGGATGCTTTTTGTCCTTGAACATCAGACTCCAAGTTCTTCAGCTTTTTGACTCTTGGACTTACTCCAGTGCTTTGCCAGGGGTTCTCGGGCCTTCGGACACTGACTGAAGGCTGCACTATCTACTCTCTACTTTTGAGGTTCTGGGGTTTGGACTGGCTTTCTTGACCCTGAGCCTGCAGACAGCCTCTTGCGGGATTTCACCTTGTGAATGTGTGAGTCAATTCTCCTTAATAAACTTTTCTTCCTATATACATCTATCCTATTAGCTCTGTCCCTGTAGAGAACCATGATTAATACACATCCAATCAACCAGTAAAATATTATTTAGTCCTCACAAATGTATTTTCCCCTTTTGGACAGTTTTGACTCTATCCAATCAATATCAACCTTACTTTTTCACAGTCCCTTATTCTTGGCCTATACAAAGCAGGAAGCTTGCTAGTCTCTTTTCCCTCAAAGTCTGGTAGTCCTTAACGAGAGGGTTAATACTTCTAGTGCTTCACTTTACTGCTTCATAAGGAAACCCACTCCAGCTTCAGTGGCTAGAATTCTTTTCTTATTTGAAGACCAAAGTTTCTTCCCTGTTCATTCCACTCATTTGCCCAGTTTAGTTCACTGAAGCTATAGAAATCTCTTCTAACTTCCAGGTATTTTAAAGCAGCAATAATCCCTCCCCACTTCCTGTATCTCTTTTTAAATGTTTCAACTGTCATCCATTCACTATTTCTTCTTAAGTCAATTCTGTGGTATGTTAAGCATTAATCTAAGAAAAATAAAGGGCAGCGTTTTGAAATTAAATATAGAGTTAACTCACCAACTTAGACTCACACACTGTTCCTCAGGAAGATCACAGAAGAATAACATAGCTATTGGAAAAGGACATCTAAGCTCTTTACAGCTAAGGAAGATGAAAGGAATATTTCCAGCAGGGTGGGGGCCGGAGATGGCTCAGGCTTAAAAGGACATGAGGTAACTGAGACTGAATTTAAACAAAACTGGATAATAAAACAACCGGGGGAAAAAAAGATAATTATGTCTTATAACAATTACCCTAGCTATGAAGAAAATTAGCATAGTCCTTTCTAATTTAAATGTGTTGAAAGTGGCTGAGCATGATAGCAGAAAATTACAAGGTTTAGGACACAGGCTTTGGTTAAAGTGATGGTAATCGGATTATCTTGGCATTTTCTGCTGATAGCAATGATTATAAACTTACCTATAAATATTAACTGTTTAATGCTAGGTGAGGTTTTATTTTGTTGGAAAGTATAGAGTAATTCTATACTTGAAGTTGGTTTTGTGATTTTGCTCTTATGTAGTTTAATTTTGGTTTGTTTTATTACTCATAGGTTCAGTTACTTTTTGATACCAGGTAATGGTTTCTTCCTTTCTGTCCCTTCCTTCTTCTTTCTGTCTTCCCTTCTTCTATCTCTCCTTCATTTCTTTCCTTCCTTTCCTTTCTTTGTTTCTCTTTTCCATCTTTGGATCCAAAGAGAAAATGAGAAAGTCTTATAGATGGGGTTTCTTACAAGAACTTTTTCAACTTCATCCACTTTCCCATAGAGGAGATACTACTCCAGTGAGTCAACTTCCCATTCAACTATAGCTCCGTTTTCAATTAAAAGTTTACTAAGCTACATAGTCATCTTTTGTTCACTCTGCAGCATGGTTTTCTCAACTGTTGGGTCTGTGTACCATTGACCCATTTAAATTATTTGGCACATTGTTGTGTTTCCTCATATCACTATATTTATGTAAGAGAATTCATCTGCCAGTACTTTCCCTGTTATCCTCACCCGCTATCTAACCACATAAAGTAAAATATACCTTTATTTAACAAATAAAGTTACCAAAAGGACCATGATTTCATGATTTGAGGAGAAAAATCTACATTTCCTGTGTAGACAAAGTCAACAAAGACTTACGTTTAAAAAATAATTAAAAGTTAATTTACCTGTTACACATATCCAGTTATTGGCAATAGATACTTACAGTGGTCTGAATGAACTAAAAAACTGGTGTGAGCTACTGGTAACAGAGAGAGACAATAGTAGTCATTTAAATAAGAGAGAAACTGATTTTCCTATTATTCTAAAGAAGTCCGGAAAGAGGTCCTTTACTGTTGGTTGGGGGCTCCATGTTACTGTCAGGGACCTGGGCCTCATCTGTTTGTTTTATCATCCATAGAACTTGGCTTTTATGATCTAGTTCCTGGGTGTCTGTGGAGTGTCCCTGGGTTGCTAAAGCACCAAACTGGAAGTAAGAACAATGACTAGCAGGGCAAAAAGGAGCAAAGGGAAGATTCCCAGAAACTTCCCAACCAACTAGAAGCTAGAAGAAAGGCTAGGAAATGTTATTTCCAGTGAACTACTAAAAAGGAGAACATATATTGTGTTCGCAACTAGCAGTCTCCCATTCATTTATTCTTCTTCTAATCCAGGCAACTACTTCTTAAATATTTACTTTGTGCTAGACACTCTGCTAGGTCTGGAGATATGTATAGAATGAACTTTGCCATCTGGGGGCATACAACCTACAGAGATGGGCAAGTATGACATGATTAATTAAGCAATGAATTCATAAATCGCAAGTTTTATGAATGGTACAAAAACACACAGCACACTTTCAGAATCTTGGAGCCAAAATGAATTTTCCTATTTTTTCAATACCTTTAAGTCAGGGTTCCCAACCCCTGGGCCCCTGATCAGTACAGATTCACAGACCAATAGGAACCAGGCTACACAGCAGGAGGTGAGCAGTGGACCAGCGTTCATTACCCACTGAGCTCCGCCTACTGTCAGATCAGCAGTAGCACATTGGATTCTCATAGAACCCTGCTATAAACTGCACATGCCAGGGACCTAGGCTGTTCACTCCATCTAATGCCTGATGATCTAAGGTGGAAGAGTTTCATCCAAAACCATTCTCCCCTCCTTGTCTGTGGAAAAACTGTCTTCTATGAAACCATTCCTGGTGCAGAAAAGGTTAGGGACTGCTGCTATAAGTGATTTGCTATATAATGCATGTTCAGTAAATCTGTGGGGACAGATGCACTGTTTGCTCTGGGACCCATCAGGCTGCTTCAAACATTTATCATAAATTAGTCTTCATACAAACTTCTGAAATCAAAATAATAGCATAACTATGCCAGTCAAAGCCAGTCAGTTTCTACCGTCTTTCAGTTTCACAGATTATTACTTTAAGCCCAGATTGCAAACCAATACTGTCTTAAATATTGCAGAAATTCGATTCCCATATTAAGTGAATTCAACTCCATTGATACACAGATTAGCATTAGAAAGGCTAACTGTTCAAATACTTTTACATATTAAATTATTTCTACATTAAATTAATATAAATTTTTCTCAATAACTTTGAGCAAAATTTCAGAGGTTCAAAAAACAAAACAGATCAATTGTTCCTCCAGACTATTATTTTTATAATCCTTTTTAAAAATTTATATCCAGCTTCCTACGTAAATAAGCTCTGTAGCAAGTGAACAATTTAGTCATTTTAGAGGAATCTAGAAATCAATGCAACTGGGAAGTAAACAAATTTGTTTCAACCATATTAACCTTAAATGTTACTCTCATTCATGCAGTACCTATGCTTACTCACACTCATACACAAACTCATCCAGAGACACATAAATAAGACACTGTCAAAAGTATTGCCATTATTATCCAGCATCAACCAGTCAGTTCAGAAAACAATAACAACTGAAATATGTCTCTACTAGAAGACACCTTCCTTTTATTGCCTTAAAAGATATTTCTCTGTGGTTTTCTTTTGCCACAAAAGAGCAATGGGCAAACTCAGGAATTTTCTGTTTCTTTTGTGAACCTCCTACCCATC
This sequence comes from Alouatta palliata, assembly GCA_004027835.1. Lineage (NCBI taxonomy): Eukaryota > Metazoa > Chordata > Mammalia > Primates > Atelidae > Alouatta > Alouatta palliata. Next base: position 47,330 of record PVKV010012577.1, on the reverse strand, counting down.
TCTCTTATAGACATTGTCTAAGTAAACTCCTATTCTGAGATTTTGAATTTCTACTGCTCCCCAAATGCCATTAAGATAAAGGTCTTAAAGACTTCAAATTTTGTAACATCATAGTTATTATGTGCTTTAATCTCTGTATGTTAATTTGTCAAAAAAAGCTCATCCCCTTCCAAAAACAAAAAAATCAAAAACAGCCAAAGGCATTTTTAGGTCTGAAAACTAATGGTAACTGATAGGACCATTATAATCACTACAATTTAGAGTCAGAAGTAAATTCTTCTCATGGACATTAGTATTTATTCACATTTGACAATTCTTGAGAATCAACTACCTGAAGATATTTAGAAAATTACATGAGGAGTTCATCAAAAATATATACTTAGGCATTAAGCATGTATGGCAATTGGAAGCACAACTAAAATTAATAAAATAAGAAATAATTCATTGAAATTTGTCACAAAAGTTATGTATGTCCATAAATGTAGAAAGCATTGAGATATGAATGTCCTCTGCATCTAACGTACTTTTACCTGCACTACTTCAATAATCGATATCCCCTCTAATGTTTGTTGGTGTGTTTCTGCATTATCTGAATGGTCTCCTGGCATTACGTATTTTATACCATTAGTGTCGACCTTCAAAAGGCCAATCAGCCAGCATTTAACGGGAATGTTTGTATAATATTAATTCATTCTGCATTTCCTAGGGCCAGCGTTTTGGACTGAAACCCAATGGAGGTAAAACTTCAGATTCAAACCCAGAACCTGTGTGGTTCTGAAGTGGAGAACCACTCCACAGTGGAGTGGAGGAGGGAAACTCAATTCACGGGAGCAGGGTGAATGTGCATTGTATTAGCTGGAATCAATATTTCTGAAGAAGCATATTGTTTGGAGTTTGAGTCAGTTTACCTAAGAAGAGATTGAAGATTTACGATATTTCCTCCTTTGAAATCTCAGAATAGCTCTTCAGCCCTCCATTTGTATTTCAAGGAACCTAATAATTTGTTTCCTTCCAATGCAATGTGAATATTTAAGTATTTTGGAAATATCAGAAAATATAGACATGTGATGTGATTTGAATTCATTTTTCAAGATACTAAGCTTGATTTTGCTTAATAATTGTTTATTTCATAATAATTTTAGCCTTACAGAATTACTGAGAACGACTACATAAAGTTCCCATGCATGTCATACCCAGTTTCCCTATTATTATCATCTTATATGAATGACTATTTATATAAGTACATCTGTCACAGTCAATGAACCAACATTAAGCCATTGTTACTAACTAAAGTCGATACTTACTCAGGTTTCTCAGTATTTTTCTAATATTTCTATTGTCTTCTAGGGTTCCACTTACACTTAACTGTCATGTTTCTACAGGCTCCTTTGAATTAGGCCAATTCCTCCACTTCCCTTGTTTTTGATGACCTTGAAAGTTTTTAGGAATACTGGTCAAATATTCTGCAGAATTGTCCTCAACTGGGATTTTTCTAATGTGTTGTTTTGAGTTATTTTTCTCATTATTAGAGTGGGGTTATATGAATTTGGTAGAATGAACACAGAGGTAAACTGCCATCCTCATCATATTATATCAAGGGTACGTACTGTCACTATGGCAGCACTGCTAACGTTAATCTTGTTCACTGGGCTAGAGTTTGTCAAGCTACTTCACTGTAAAGTTACTGATTTTCCACCATTTTTATACTACACTTATGAAAGAAAGCTACTATGCACAGCCTACACATATGCTCCTCTCCTAAGGGTGAAGTATCTACGTAAATTCTTCTTCATGGGATACTTGTCTATTCTCTTCTATTTATTTATTTATTTATATCAGCACAGTCATGGATATTTATGTTTTGAATGATAATCCATTGTTACTCTATTTATTTCATTTCATAAATTATTTCAGCTTTAGTTGTTGGTCTCTCTCTCTCTCAGTTGGCTCCTGGGCCCCTTTGATATGTCTCCATCAATGTGGGTTGTATTTTGGTATTTTCTTTTTTTTCTAGCAATACAGACTGATCTTTTATCTGCCCTAGTCCTTGAAACAGCCATTTCTCCAAGGAACCCTGATTCTTTTTATTAGAGAATGGTATTAAAAACCAGGATCTGGGTGCTAGGTTCTAGAGTTTTAAAAATATTTCCTTGTATATTACTATAGAATAAATGGTTAATGAAGCTTAACCATACCAGATATTCTTAAAATAATCATTATTAATGATTGCCCATGTGCCTTATACTAATATGCTCAAAGCAATTGTTATGTAAAACTATAGTAAATTTTCTAGATAAGAAACTTCATTTTACCTATCATTTTTATCTCAGTGTCTGAAATACCTTAATGTTCATCAAACAGTGGGAGGAGGCGGAGGAGGAGTGAATTAAACATCACAGGATGGAAGCAGAATAATAAAAACAGGTTCATAGTAACAGCAAGACAAGGGTTTCCTCATAAGGTCCTTATTCGGCTTTTATGATAAACTCTTCAGAGGATATGTTCTAGTGTCTCACACTGACTGCATTCTAAAATGGGAAGATAACTACATTTTAAGAGGCATATAGAAATGGTATGACATATTTATCCAAAGGACATACACATATTCATTTACAAAATTATGAATTATTATATTCAGCAAATACTGACGTACTTCCTCTGGATAATTTACAAGGTATGGGTATGTGTGTTTGTATGTGTAAGCACACACATATGTGCACACACACACAGTCTGAAGAATCACAAGTGCATGATTTTTGTTTCCCTTACTGTTCATTTTGTCACTGATTTTTATGCATGTGCTCATTTACGTTGCTTAGGGGAAGAAAGAGCTATACATAAAAACAGATTATCTTTTAGAGCACTCCAGGGCTAGTTTCATTTCCCCTCTCCTTTTTATGAAGAAAATGATAGGAAACATAAACCGTCACCCTTAAAGAAGAAAATGCATGAAATGAAACAAGTAAGCTTTCAAAAATACGCAAAACATGACAGGCAGACCTCCAGCCTAGTGGGAGGGCTGGGGGTAAAATGTGCACTATGTACATGTGCCTGGTATATCCTCAGCACTTAAAAAAAACATAAAAGTGGTCTTGAAAGTGAATGAAGTTGACTCTCAAAAAGTGGGTTTTAGATGCTGAATATTTAATTCACTGATAAAAGGGACCTGATTTCCTGCACACGGCTGCCATAAATAAGGAGAAAAAAAAAAAAAGAAAAGAAAATGCACATCTTAAAAGAGAAGCAATGAGCAGAAACTGACCTTTCTGTGAGCAAGCAGATGAGAGAAGGTATTTGGCTAATCCCAGCTGTCTCTGATTGGCCAGAGAGCACCGTGTTGAAAATGTCTCCATCTGGGCTAATCTGCTCTCAGTTGGATGAGCTGAGGCCTTCAGAGTTAACCTGACATTTAACAATAATTACCCTTTCGAGTGACCCCGGCCCAATCGCCTGCTCTCCTAGAAATCTCTTTTTTTGTGCGTGCTCCAAAACCCCTTGACTTTTGTGTTAGAGATAGGGGGAAAAAAAGAGATGAGACGATATCGCTTGTGTGTGTAAACACACAGAAGTGTGTGGTTGTGTATGTGCATAGATATGTGTGTGTGTCTGTGTGTGTGTGTATGTATGTCATACATCATACACGCACACACATACACACACTTATATAACATAGATGAGAACTGGGGATCTCCAACTGGTAATGAGCCTGATTTAATGGCTCCATTTTACTGTCCTGAATTCTGCAGTTTATCAACCTCCTGTGGTGTTGGAAAAAAATATAGAGAGGAATAACATCACCAATTAAAGTAGGACAGAATTTGTTTACTGGCTATTTTATGAAAGTCAAAGTTCCAGTCTGGCCTTGCTCAAACACTTGAGTGTCCCTTATCAGACACCAGGAGAAATGGTGCATGAAAAGAGGTTCAGATAGAAAAACCAAGTTCAGAGGTCACAGAGGCTAACTGTAGATGAAATGTGGCCATTTCTTTTTACCTGAGGCTGGCTTCATCTTTTCTTAGAAAGGTCATTGTGATAAAACAAAAACACATCTTGGAAAGAAAATCCATTCTGGGGTTTTATTTACTTAAAAAAATAAAATAAAAAGCTTTTCCCAGTTTAGACTGGCGTTTTCCCAGAGCTGCTCTATCAAATGCCATCGTAAGACATTGCAATTTCTAACACTAATATTCAGTAAGATGCTTCCATGAGGCTGAAGGTTTGGTGTGAATAACGACCCAAAAGTTCAAGTACTTCAGCTTGGTCAAAAACATCAGGCTTAATTAGCTTAGCAAAGTGATCTGAAATGCCCACAAGCATCATTTCTCTTGAACTTTGTGGTATTTTCCAGGTTTTTTCCACTTTAAAATGCCAAGAGAATAAATAATTTGGACTATTTCTGCAGATCTCTTCTATAACTAATACAGAAAAAATAGTATAAGAATACATGTAGGCATAAAACACTTATGTAAAAGGAGGTGATCTTGAAAATAAACGTGATAATACTTTATGTTTCTCTATTTTCTCACCTGTCTTCCTAATTTACATTTTCAGAAAAATAAATTTTACATCAAAGTTATATTTTTACATTTTATCATCACCTTTTTCAGTAGCCAATTAGAACCACGGATGCCAAGGAATGTGTATGAATATGTGTACATGTACATATATAGATGTAGGTACAATTCTCCTGGGAACTAACAGCAGATTTCAAATCAATTCTTTCTTCTCTTTATGCTTCACACCAATTTGGTGTTTTCTCATGATACAACTTTCTTGTTGGTTAATGAAAAAAGGTGATGAGAAGTGATAAAATATTAAAATAAAACTTCATGAAAAAATTTATTTTTGTTATTATAAAAATGAAAATTAGGAAGACTAACAGCATATACATGTATGGTCTTTGCACAGACCCATGTGTTGTAGGAGTATGGATATTTGCTTGTATGTATGTCTTTAAAAATGTAATGTTTAATACACCAATATTTTGGCCAGTTGCGGTGACTTACACCTGTAATCCTAGCACTTTGGGAGACCAAAGTAGGCAGATTGCCTGAGCTCAGCAGTTCAAACCAGACTGGGCAACATGGTGAAACCCATCTGTACTAAAAATACAAAAAAATTAGCCAGGCGTGGTAGCAGGTGCCTGTAATCCCAGATGCTCCCAAGGCTGAAGCACGAGAATTGCTTGAAATCAGGAGGCAGAGGTTGCAGTGAGCTGAGATCATGCCATTGCACTCCAGGCTCTGTCTCCAAAACTAACTAACTAACTAACTAAATAAATAAATATATAACTCATTAACTAACTAAATAAATAAATACATCAATATTTAATATTTTGCGCCAGCTTATTCCTTAATGTCTCTAACAAATTTATTTAACATTAAATAAACAAAAGTACCTACTATGTGCCACTTACTGTACTATTTGCTAGGAATATGAAGGTAAACAGAACAGACTTCATGAATTTACATTTTAATGAGAATGAGAGTTAGATGCCTAAAGTTGAAATAAATGAGGAAACAATTGTTATGCAGTAAACATATATTAGAAATATACAGATAATTTATAGATTAATTTAAATTGTTAGCTAAGATATTCCTGTAAAAAGACATTATGATATTTCTTATATGATAACTCTTACCTTCGAGTTCCTATTTTACTAATGAGATATCTGTTTATGAAGTCCTGATGAGAAAACTATGTCAATATTCTGGTTAGCCATAGTGATATGGTTACATCGAATGAGGTCAGCATCTCAATTCTGATCCCTAGGAGGCTAATTTTGAAGACTGCACTCTTAGGTGGAATCACTCACCCTAAAAACGTGTCACAGCACCTGTGCCTTATTGGCTATATGATCTATTCTTTTGATATCCTGAGAAAGCCACAGATGTAGAGTATGTAGGGTGGAAGAACCATTCACAGGGTTTATCAAACATCTCCAGCCTTGTCTCTTGGGCACACAGCAACACTGCCCTTCCTGGCATTAGCTTAAAGGAGTCATATGGTCAGTTTGAGCCAATGAGTTGTGAATGGAATTGATTCAGGCCCTTCCTTACTGGAGCCTTCAGTTGTCAACGCAAGACCGAATAGTGCCTGCTTTTCTCTCATTCACAGCAACTGCCAACGTTTAAGATGGTGGGTGCTTCCTCTACTGTGGTTTGTGATTGACTGAGATGAGCAGAGCCCAATCGTAGACCCGCTAAGGACATGTTGCTTAAGTAAGAAATATACTGCTGTTATTTTAAGGTCTAGAGATTCTGGACTTTTTTCTTATGCAGCATAACCCGAAGCTGAAGTTTTTCATCCTCAAACAGCTGTTGATACATTTGATTGACAGAAATGAGATTGGAGGCAGCAGATCAGTTAGGAGATTATTATGGACATACAAGAGAAACGTAAGGAAGATAAGAAGTAGAAGGGATACAGGGAAGGAGACAGACTTGATAACTCATTAGGGAAAGAACAAATACAACTTTTTTGTGGAGACTAACAAAAAGAAGACTAGAGATGTTTTAGAAAAATCATAGCACAGAGAATTAGAGAATGATCCTGTTATTAGCAGGTATTGGCAAGTAAAGGGAATTATGGTCTTAAAGAGTAAAATACCTAGGTACAAATTAAAAATACGGAACAACCAGGATAGATATTGTAGATATTGATTGGGTGTCTCATCAACTGTTATAGAAATTGTCAAGCCACAACAATCAAAGTTATAGAAAGTCAAAATGATACAATCAAGAGTTTCCATCAAAGGACAGAGAGGTAAGTCCACCAGGTAATTAAACAACAGAATGGTGGTCTACTATGAAATTCTGATGAAAAATATAATGAGGCAGGGTGTAGTCAATAGTATGGTATATTGTTGAGAAATCAGAAGGGGTGAGGACTGAGGAAAGGCCACTGGGTTTGGCAGTCTTCCTTTTGGTTTTTATCTTGTAAGATTTTTTTTTTTTTTTGATATTACAGATTTTTATTTACTATGGTTTGATATATTACTTTAGATATTTTTTGGTGGCAAGAAGGGTTGCAAAATATGGATTGCTTTAAGTCAGCTTAAATATAAGATAAGATGTAGTGAAAGTAGGCTAGGTTAGCCCAACAAAACTGAAAGATGAAGATTAAGCAGTCCCAGGCATCTCACTGGATCAGTTTATGATCCTCTTTGGATGACATTATTTTTCCTTCCATACATTTTTTTAAGTGTGCAAAAATATGTATGCCATTGGACAAAAAAGCCATTTCTTTATTAGAATAGTTCTTCAAACTCACTCTTGCAACAAAATAAACCACATTCATCAAGTCACAGGAAAAAGGAATGCAGAGATTTAGGAATGCTGTACTTGCTTCTCCTCAACTTTAGCGGCAAAAGCTGGACAGTTCTCGAAAAGGACCTGACAGTAATTGTGTTGTCTCAGGCAATAGGATGCTGGGGACTGTAGAAGCCTTCGAGTTCTCCTCAGGGTGCTTTATTTTCTTGGCTCAAGCATGATGTTATTGGTGAAGCCATGACAAGCATGGGAACATGCTCTTAATCTGATTCTCTACACAGAGGTGTTCATCTTGTAAGATTTTAAGTCTATGCTAAGGTAGTGGAAGCCTTTGACAAATGTGGCTAATTTGAGGATAAAATAAAGACGGCAGCCTCAAAGCAGACTGGGTGAATAATTAGGAGGTTTGAATTTTTTTCTCTCAATATAGTTGTTACTCAGAAATATTTGCAAACATAGGGATAGAACAATGAAAAAAGATACATAGAAGGTATGCACAGTTTGTGGGGATTGAAAAGAAAGAGAAGAGAGAGAGAGGAGAGTCTGGTCTAGTGTACACTTGCTTATTCCATATACCTGCCAAACATGGCCATGGGTTTATATTTGAGTCATTCTGTCCTTGAGATAACTCCCAGACCTTTCTATCACTCTGCCTACTTGTTTTCCAGGACTTGCACTGACTTATCAGAGGTGTTATTTCATAGCCCAAATCCTAGCCACGGTTGCTTCCCATTGACTCCTGGAGCTTCAGCAGCAGCACAGCAACTGGACAAGTGGAGGGTGCTGAGGGCCAAATGTGCCGCCTGAATTCATGTGTTGGAAACTTAATTGGCAATGTGATCATACTAAGAGATGGAGCTTTGGGGAGGTGATTATGTCATGAGGGCTCTGGGATTAGTTACCTTACAAAAGAGGTTGAAGGGAGCCCCCAGGCCATTTTGGCTCTTTCACTTGTCAGCATTCAAGGTGCCAACTTGGAAGGAGAGAGTGACCCCTCACCAGACAGGGAACCTGCCAGAACATGATTTTGGACTTTGCAGCCTTCAGAACTGTGAGATTTAAGTTTCTATTACTTACAAATTGCCCAGGGTGTGGCAATGTATTATAGTAGCAGAAATGGACTATGACAGAGGCCAATATGGTTTGGCTGCGTCCCCACCCAAATCTCATCTTGAATTCTTCATGTGTTGTGGGAGGGTCCTGGTGGGATATAATTGAACAATGGGGCCAGGTCTTTCCTGTGCTATTCTCCTGTTAGTGAATAAGTCTCACAAGATCTGATGGTTTTAAAAATGGAAGTTTTCCTGCTCTCTGTCTCTCTTTGCTTGCTGCCATCCATGAAACATGTGACTTGTTCCTCCTTGCCTTCCGCCATGATTGTGAGGCCTCCCAGCCATGTAAAACTGTAAGTCCATTAAACCTCTTTCTTTCATAAATTGCACAGTCTTGGATATGTCTTTATTAGCAATGTGCAAATGAACTAATACAGACGCTTATGTTTATATTGCATTCTTAATAAAAATAGACACCGTGGCATCAAAGTCAATCTTTCAAAGATGTTTTTTCTTTCCACTGGGAAGAGGAAGAAAAGGAGAAGAAGAGAAGGAAAAGGAGGAGGAGGAGGAGGGAGGAAGTAGAGGAGAAGGAGGAGGAGAAGGAGAAGAAGGAGGAGGAGGAGAGGGAGGAAGAGGAGAAGGAGGAGGAGGAGAGGGAGGAAGAGGAGAGGGAGGAAGAGGAGAGGGAGGAGGAGGGGGAGGAGGATGAGGAGGAAAAGCAGGAGAAGCAGGAAGAGAGGAAGAGAAAAAAGAGAAGGAAGAGAAAAAAGAGAAGGAGGAAAAGAAAAAAAGAAGGGGGGAGGAGGAAGAAGAAGAACAAGAACAAGAAAAACAAGAAGATGCAGGAGAAGATAAAAAAGAGAAAGAGGAGGAGGTAGAAGAGGAGGAGCAGGAAGAAGAAGAGAAGGAGAAGGAAGAAGAGGAGGAGGAAAAGAGCAGGAGGAGGAAGAAAAGGAGGAGGAAGAAAAGGAAGAGGAGGAAGAAGAAGAGGAAGAGAAATAACAGGAGGAGGAAGAAGAGGAGGAGGGAGGAGAAGGAGGACAGGTGTGGTGGCTCATATCTATAGTCCCAGCACTTTGGGAGACCGAGGCCAAGATCAGTGGATCATTTGAAGTCAGGAGTTGAAGACCAGCCTGGTCAACATGGTGCAACCTTGTCTTTACTAAAAATACAAAAAATTAGCCAGGCCTGATGACAGGCACCTGTAATCCCAACTACTCAGGAGGCTGAGGCAGAGAATTGCTTGAACTCAGGGTGGAATTTGCAGTGAGCCAAGATCATGCCACTGCACTCCAGCCTGGGTGACAGTGAGACCCTTGTCTCATGAAAGAAAGAATAAACCAAAAAAACAAACAAACAAGAGAAAAGAAAGAAGAAAGAGAAAGAAAAGAAAGAAAGAAAAGGAAGAAAGAAAACGAAGGAAGAAGGAAGGAAGGAGAACAAGAAGAGAAAGAAGAAAAAGGAGGACAAGGAGGAGGAGGAAAACACAAAGCAGCAGCAACCACAACCCTATATTTTACTTTGTTTTTCAGGGAAGGCTCCCAAGATCATTGTAAGCCCTCAGTAAAATGACCATTACTTTTTTTTTTTGGAACTATTAACCAACTGCTACTCTCAAAATAAAAATAATCTCTCATAAAATTGTGCTTCAAAGTAGCTCTTTGTCATGCCCAGATCCTTCATTCTGTCAAAGTTTAACTCAAAAGTAAATAATTTTAGTTGGGTCTGGGGTGCTAGCAGGCTTCACTGGGTATGTTGTAACATCAAGATAATTTCCAAATGAAAATAAAAATTGCTAAGTTTGCTTTATTTTATGAGCCCTCAAATATATCATCCTCTTAGTAATAAGAAAAATAAACTTATATTTATTTAAAAAGTCTTTTTTAACAAATAACATTTTAAATATTTTCCTTTATAAAATTCATCATATTCTCTTTCCAAATTTTCTCTCATTGGAGAATTTAAAAATTGAAAGAAGGCTAGAAGTCACTTAGCTGCTGCCATTCCTTTTCCTATTCCTAAAAATGGTAATGAGTAATAATAGATAAATGATATTAACCAACGACTGGGCACAGTGGCCTGTAATCCCAGCACTTTGGGAGGCTGAGACAGGTGGATCACCTGAGGTCAGGAGTTTGAGACCAGCATGGCCAAAATGGTGAATCCCTGTCTCTACTGAAAATACAAAAAATTAGCCAGGCATGGTGGTGGGCGTCTGTAATCCCGGCTACTTGAGAGGCTGAGGCAGGAGAATCGCTTGAACCTGGGAGACAGAGGTTGCAGTGAGCCAAGATCCTGCCATTGCACTCCAGCCTGGGTGACAGAGTGAGACTCCATCTTAAAAAAAAAAAAAAGAAGAAGACATTAACTAACTAACTTAGGGAATTGACTAAAAGTCAGACTAGGTTTTTTTATATGAATGATCTCATTTAATTCCCCATCAATTGTATTCTGTAGGTATTGCTAATTTTGGTTTTTAGATTAGAAAATATATCCCTTATTTAGAGGAGTTACAGAATTTGTTTAACGCTCCGCACTACTGCTATTTTGGCTAAGTAATTCTGTGTTGTGGGGACTGTCCTGTGCCTTGCAAGAAGTTTAACAGGATCTCTAGCCCACTAGATGCCAGTGGCAGTTCGCTTCAGTTGTGACAATCAAGAATATCTTTAGACATTTTCAAATGTCCCCTGTGCAGCAAAATCAAGCCCCAGTGGTGAACACTCCTGCTTAGTGACAGGGGCCGGAACCCAAGCTTATTCTATCTTTCTTCATAGCTGTGATATTACTCCAAATATATTTTATATCTTGTCTTCCCCATTTCAGTCCTGGTATAATTGGCTTAAACATTCTTCTTCTTCCTTTTTTTTTAGAGATAGGGTCTTACTCTGTCACCCAGGCTGGAGTGCAGTGGTGGCACAGTCACAGCTCACTGCAGCCTTGACCTCCAGCCTCAAGTGATCCTCCCATCTCAGCCTCCTGAGTAGCTGTGACCACAGGTGGTGCAACTACACACCAGGATAGTTATTATTATTATTATTATTATTTGTAGAAATGAGTCTCCCTGTGTTGCCCAGGATGGTTTCAAACTCCTGGGCTTAAGTGATCAAGATGGTTAAAAATGCCCCGTAAGAAATAAAAGCACATGTGTTACCACTAATGTCATTAGTGTAGTAAGTTTTAAGTACAATATAACAATTAACCCCAACTACATTTAGCCTACTAATAATTACTGGGGTTCCATGACCTTTGGATTCCAGTGGCCACTCTCAGTTTTTCAGGAAAAGCTCTGGCCAAGGAAATAATTTTATTAACACTTCTAAAATGAGTCATCATCTTCTGTATTGTGTACCAATCTACTAGTATTGGTTCTCCCCATAGAACTTCGTTTCATCCTCAAGAGCTAGACATTTGCAGTTCTATCAAGGAGGTGATCATAAAGGAAGCTTAGTGCATCACGCCCTTACTAGAGTCAGAGTGCAGGGCATTACATAAGTTATCTCAATTAATCTGCATGGACAGTATTATTTGCATTTTGCAGATGAGTACACTAAGATTTGCTACGTGCAAATTACTTACTGAAGTTCAGAAGTTAGAAAAATGGCAACATTGACATTTTTGACCAAACCTGTACTGTTTGAATTTTCATCACATTAATAGACCTCAAAGATATTTCCTCTGACAAGGGCCTTAAAACTTATAGATACTGCAAAGATTGTTCTACTACCCTCAACTTTGATCACACCTGAGAAGTTGCTACAAATACAGATGCAAGTCTCTGGGAGTAGGGTACAGCAACTCCCTTAACAAATCCCGAGGTATGCTTAAAATCAAGAATCACTGGTTTCCCAAATAAACTTCCTCCACTTTGAGAGGCTGAGACCTCCCTCAACTTCAGTCAGTAATGTGCGCACCTGTGTTCATTTTGAATAAGGGCCAAGTGTTTTTGTCATTTTTGTGTCAAATGTAAGAAGGTCTTCTTGCTTGTAACCTGACTTTAGAGAATATTTTTAAGAACGTCTCCAACTGTCCTATTTCGTCTTTTTTAAAAGTAATATTTCTATTTGAGATATAGGTTACAGGACATACAATTTACACACTTAAGGTGTACAGCACAATGGTTTTTAGACTATTCACAGAATTATACAATAATCACTTTTAGTACATTTCTGTCACCCGCGAAGAAATCTCATAATTATTGGGACTCACTTGTTCATTGTACTCGGAGGTTCTCTTCTGATGTCTTACACCTCTTTCTATATTTCTTCATATTGTTAGGCTTGATTTGTACAAGACTCTTACCTGACAGAGCTGAAGAGAATGGTGTGGTAGGCCCAATAATTCTAACTCTGATATTGTTTTGGACACATTCAATACTTGTATTGAAATTATAGTCGACTGTGGTGACTAGTTGTTTTCTTTACAAGTTTTTTTTACATTGTTTTAGATCCGTCGTATGAATAATACCGTCAAGCTTGTTTCACTCTAGTTGACTACCTTCCCCAAACTACATTGAAGTTTCCAAAAAAGGGTCTCTTCACACCATTTCATTTTCCCCTTTCATAGTCAATTAGGACTGGCTGCCAATGTTGGGCAAGGCAGAGGAATTGAAGCACTGCCCTTTAGAAAATGCCTTGATGAGATATTGCCGTAGAAGCATGTGTCATCAAAGGTAATAAGGTAACTGAGGTGTCTGTATTTAGGCAAAAGCACAGGCTCAAAGATATGAAAATTGCTTAGCCATACATATCTTTACCATGGCTTTTTAGCAACTGGGCTAATGAAAAGGAAATAAACAATAAAACCTGGAAATATTTGAGATTAGAAAATTAATCTGGCAGAGTCCACAAAGTCAGTATTCATAAGCTAATTCCATCTTTATCATACATTTCAAACCAGCTTTCCTAATCATTCATCACAGACCATCTAGAAAGTTCTTTGACAGGTCAGAAGGATGGCCTTCCTTTCAGAATAATTTAGGGTCTTACTTCCCTCATGGGGGCTACTTAGAAAGCCCCAATAGACCAATAAACACTTCTTTTTGCACAATGCCCTGCCATAATCTATACCACAGAAACCTGTCCATTAGTGACTCATCTCTACCATGCTATTTTCTCCATGGCATAATAAAAGTAGTTAATTAGATCACACTAGAATGCCTATCAGTAAACTGCAGAAGTAGAAATGGCCCCTTTTAAAGCTATGGAGCAGATAAAAGGCGCCTTGTGAAATTCTTCTGAAATGAACATGTAAGTACTGGAAAGAAACTTACCTGCATTCATCCCTTTTATCTGCACACCCATCCCTGCTGCTTTATTTTTTAAGTCACCCAGACCTTGTCTTTTCAATAATGTCATAATCAGCAGGCTGAAAGCAAGGTTGCTGATAATTGTTCTTTATGTTGCTCTTTGTTTAGTATCTGATTCAATACAACTGTGTAGACACCATTTCATCACCTTCTTAGTAACAGAGGTGAAAAAAATCAATGGCAATCAGATTACCTTGTTAACAGAAAGGCTAGAGGGTCAGTGTGTTAAGTTCACAGTGCATCACCTTTCATTTAAAACATTTCACTTTTTTTATTATTTATCTTTATTATTATTTATAGCACCAAGCCCAGAGCATTTCCTAACACAGAGTGTGGCCTTGCATTTGTCTTCAGCAGAGCCAAGCATTTCTGCCACATCACAGATAGGTCGAGGACCTTTGGTGCAGGCCGGATTAAAAGTCTGTAGACAGCCCACCGCTGCCATTTCTCACAAAGTGCTTTGGACCAGTCCCGAAGGACTCTGGTTGCAAGGCCAATTTTGTGATCTGAGTTGTCATATGATATTGTATCTATTGTCCTGTTTGTTATTTACTGTTGGTCCTTATTAAGATCACTGTTATTATCCACAGCAGCAATGTGCCTCGAGCTATGTAAGAGGTATCATAATGTGTCCAAACAACAAAAGCTCTCAACAGGGAACTTCCAGATGAAAGACACGGCATAGGACTGCACAGGCCAAAACAATGGGGACGGATGCAGGATAGTCATACACAGAGGGTTAGGGTGATTACTGCAGGAGGAAGTGCTTTGAAGAACAGGTGGGTATGAGGAGGTTTTTGAAAGTGGAGGAAGTTATGTTATTGCAAACATGTTATTGTTTGAACTTAGTGGATAATTCAACAACACTTAAAAAAATACAAAAGCATGATTGGACCTAAAACTCCAAGATGAACTGAAAGACACAGAAGGCACGTAGGAGAGACAATGGTTTCATTGCAGTTGGTTTGAAGACCAAATAGTGAGGGCTTGACCAGTGCTTATCCTTGATTGTAATGCATGGGTCAAATGTCAGCTGGCCTCTGCTCAATTAGTGGCCCCACCGTGTCCCTGTGGGATTCTTGAGCTTGAGCTCCTGACTCCGCATCGGTGGGGAATTCTAGGGCCCTCAGGAGGCCCCTAGGAACAGAAATGCTAGCTTAGTTTCTGGAGATGAGGCCCTGGAGCTTGGTATAAGTGAGATAATTTTTCTGGACTATGTTTTGGAAAAAGAAATCAAACTTAGATGATGACCTGAGATCATGCTAAATATTCAGATTTCATACCAAATCCAGCGGGCCATGCCCACTGCAGTCCCAGGTTGGCTGCCAGGTAGATGCACAGGTTGCTTTCAGAGACCATGAAATTTAGAAACTTCATTCCACTGATACTTCATAACATTCTCGACAAAGTAGGTACTAGGATTTCCTCTTCAAACACAGAAACTGGAAAGCCTAATTATGGAAGTTGTAAGAGGCAGAATAAGGAATTGAACTCAGGCTCATTTGATTGAGAGGCTCTGTTTGTTGCCCTGAATTGTTTGTTTTTAGAGTGTGGTCCCTGGACTGACAGCATTGGCATCCCCTGGGATCTTGCTAGAAATGCAAATTCTTGTATGGAAGGCTTTGCACAAGTAAGTACAAATGGCTGGACTCATCTTTTCTGGGATCTATACTCTCCCCAGCAAGCTTTCTAGGTCATCGCCCATCTACTGAATCAGAACCCTTGGCCATGGGGTTTAACAATCTGTGTTTTCATAAGACTCTCAGCTTATTCTGGTACACAGTCATTTACACACGTTATCAGGCTGGCACTGCATGTCCTATAGTCTTCAGAATCACTCTGGAATCCTGGTGTTTCAGCCAGCAGGACAGCACAGAGTGGGAGATCTGGAAAGATCTCAAAACCAGGACTACTGTCTCCTCTCCAATGCCACTAAGACAAAGTCAGAACAATTTGGGTTCCTTAGGAGATGACATTTTGATGGCATTCATGTAAGCATAATTATTCATTATAAGATGTGACATCATAAAGCCATATGCAGATTAGGTTAAATGGGAGAACAGTCTAAATAGACAACCAATGATGTTTATCTCAGAGCAATAAAAAAAACTTGTTTTCCCAGAGAGCTATTGCCTGGACCTGCATTTTCAAATTTCGAAAATGACTTTTGTACACTAAATTCCAAATTTCTTAGAGAATTCTTAATTAACATTTTTTAAATTTTAAAAATAAGTCATGTAATCATTGATTAGGACTCTTCAAAATTATCAAATGTTACAAGGATACAAGGATGAGCAGTCCTGGGTTAGATCTTGGTCTAGGGAAGAACAGAACAACCACTTTGTACTTATTTTATTAATTCGCAAATTGTCTCTTTTTCAGGACAAATCCTTGAGCTCTTTTGATATAATCACAGTCATCTGATAATTTCCTTGCTTTCTACTAAACCTTTTTTTTGTTTTATTTTGTTTTCTTGCACCTATAACTCTTTCCTTTTCTTCTCTCTCTTTGCTACTTATTGTGATTTAGCTTTTAATAATGGTTTGAATTTTAATTTGAAGGAGATTATGCTGTAAAACATCTGTACTATAAGTAAACATATATGCATACATTGTAAACCAACAACTTTGTTTAGGTATCATTTTGGCAGCACATATCTAAAATGTCTGTAGAATATTTATACCCTTTGGCAAAGCACATATATTTCTGAGGGTCTATCCTGAAGAAATACCCATGAATTTGAAAAGAAGCTGTGTGTGAAACATGACATTATGATTTTCAAAAACAAAATAATGATAAAAACAAAAACTAAAGCCTACAGTCCTAAACTTAGCAAAATGAAATGAATTAACTGAGCATCATACAACCGTTTAAATATGTAGTTATGAAAATACTTTAACATCTTGTAAAAGTACTTTCATATAATTAAATGTGAAAAAAGCACACTACGAAATTGTTGATACACTGTGATTGCAATTATAAAATACATATGTCTATGATAAGAAAATACCACATACTAAATACAAATGAATAATAAGTGTGTTGGTAGGTTAATTGTATAATGAACAATTTTTCTTGATTTCTCTTAGTTTCTGTAATTCTGTTATATTAACTTTATAATTTTAATAAAATTATTTAAACCATTCCAATTGACCCTAGTATCAGATTGGATGGTCGAAATATATTGATCATCTTCATTATATTTCATTATTGTGTATAATCTGTGAATATTATCTGGATTAAAGAGAGTTTTAAAAAAAGAACACTCTGAGCTCTTTTAGAGGCACCTGGCTGCTCTTCCAGGTTTTTCTAGGTATCTTGTTGCAGTTGCAGTTTCTTCACAGTGTCACTCCTTCTGTGCAGCTCAGACACTGAATGATACTAACACTGTCTGTAACGTGTGCCTTGCTTTGACTCCATATGTACAGGAAGACTTTGGGGAAAGCTGCCACTACTAATGGCTTCAGATTCTGTTCTGTTGTCCTGATAGAACTGCATAGTGGAGACTGAATAAAATGGAACACTGCCATACTTTCCACTGATCATTATGAAATATAAACAGGTAGACACATATACATAGATAAGATGCAAAACTCATCGATACACTCAATGTTTATATACAGATCATAATTCTAGGCAACCAAATCTATGTCTCAAAGCAAGATCACACTAATCCTTTATACTCAATCAACCATATAAATCTTAACACTTAAGTCCTATGTATCTTTTACTTTGCATCTCAAATGTGGGTCGAATTAAATGTTAATAAAAGTAAAACCAGTAAATCTTGGAAATCTACAGCTGGCGCTGTCCAGTCAAGTGTCTCTAATTGCATCTACTGGTATGATAGAAAAATAATGAGTTAGTAGCAGGAAGATTAGAGAGTGAAGCTTATTTGGCTACACATGTACAAAGTTGCTAGCCTTTATCAACTCAACCTCTCTATTCTTTTAACATTAAAAAAAAAGATTATAAAGCCTTGCCTATTTTGCATGTTCACTTGAGACACTTTTCTTATTGAATTCAAGAATATAGAACTTTGTTTTATCTACACTGCTCTTTTCCCCATTACTGCTATTTTCCTCGTTACATTATTAACGGTTTACACCCATCTTCATGTACTTGTTATAACTGCTTTCATTGGTTGAGCAAAGTGACAAAATCTCACCAGAAATTTTATATGTGCTGCCACTGCCAAACCTTATTTATTCCTTCTATCTATCACTGCAGGCTTCATATATACCTCAGTCATAGAACTAACTTATCACCTTGTGCTGAAACAATCTACTGATTTATCTCTCTATTACTTTGCTTTTTAAGTTCCTTAAAGTTGGGGACATTTTTTTTTTCTGCCTGGAGTATACAATTTCAGGACTCAGCATGGTTTTCAGATGATCTTAAGCACTTGTAGAATAAGTCTTTTGAGAAGACAGTTAATCAAGTTGATTGCAATAAGAAGTGTTGGGTATAAATTAAAGACTGAAAAAGATGAGAGAAGACCTTAAGGGATGCTTAAATTGGCCATACTTTAGCCCAAAGAACTCAATGTTTATTGAGGATGATGTGAACCATGTTTTAGGAAGATTTGTCAGAGGGAAAGCAGTGTTAAGTCCTGAAGGAGAAAGAAGCCAGGAGACTTTCGTTAAGTTAACAGGGGCCTCAACCACAGCTGTGAATGAGGGAATAAAAATTCAAGGGGCAATGGATGAGAACTTACCAAAGATATGTCAAAATACTACTGTAGTACTGTCTCTGTCTTTAAATACCAGTCACTTCTTTTCAGATGCTGTGATAGATTCCAAGGGCTAAGGCTATCTTGTTAACTTTTGTTGCACTAGATCTTGTCTAAGTTCTAGAAGTTCTGATTGTCTAACTCATCAGGAGCTAGTTATAAATGGGTTTATTCTTTAGTAAACAGTACTGCTTAAGCAAGAATCTCCTATCAGCAATATGGATGCCTCTCTCAATAGCCATATTTATTAGACTAGTGTGATATTGCCAGATGAGGTCATTTTGATGAAATAAATTGGAAGTGCACTTTAGAATTTTTTAACTAAAAAAATTATCTCAAAACAAAAATTCATCAACATTAGACACCTTCTTTAAATCTAGTTAACAAGTGTATTTTTTAAAATTTATTTAGGAAGAAAAATTGTTAGATTCCAAAGAAAGAAAGGAGATACAGGAGAGGAAGAGACAAGAGGCAAATGATTGATTACATTCAACGAGGTTTTCATTTTTTATTCATTGATATGTGTTTAAGCATCTTTCAGATTTAACTGAATTTCAGGTTGAATATATGTAACTATTAGGAACCTCTTCACCACAGAATCCCATGGCTGGAGTCATTTTAATTAATTAAGGGTTACAGTCGTTAGTAACCAGTTTAGGCTGCGGAATGAAATTATTTCATCAAGTGGCAAGTTCCTCCTGTGTTTTCACTTCCTTCATCTGGATTAGGGCAGGCAGAAGTGGAATCTTGTCAATAGATTTTCAAAAGCCTTATCCCTAGCATTACTTCAAACCTAAATCTAATGACTTGTATAGAAAAGTAAGGAAAAATAAGTACTAATAACTAACATTATAAGTAAAAAATATTCACCAGCACTTTGGGAGGCCGAGGCGGGTGGATCACGAGGTCAGGAGTTCAAGACCAGACTGGCCAAAATGGTGAAACCCCGTCTCTACTAAAAAATACAAAAATTAGCTGGGCATGGTGGCTCGTGCTTGTAATCCCAGCTACTTAGGAGGCTGAGGTAGGAGAATTGCTTGAACCAGGACCCGGGAGGTGGAGGTTGCAGTGAGCTGAGATTGTGTCACTGCACTCCAGCATGGGCTACAGAGCAAGACTCCATCTCAAAAAACAAAACAAACAAACAAAAAAACCACATAGAAGCAAAAGTAATTCACTCCCAGTTGGGAGGTTCTTGCAAGTTTTTGAAATGTGGCTAAGAAAAAGAATCAGTACAAAATTTTCCACCTCTACAAAGCTTATAGAATATTGAAGAAAATCCTGTTTCTTGTTGGATTCTTCTTAACACCTAATATAAAATAATTTAAGGACAAAATAAGAAAAAAATTCTCCAAATAATTTCTCTCTCTCTCTCCACATATATATATATATATATATATATATATATATATATATATATACACACACACACACACACACACACATGTTTGTATGTGTGTAGATCTATTTAATCTCTTTGCAAAGTCCAGTATTATACTAATTAAAATCAAGGACAGTAAGAATACTATGGCCCTGTCCTCAAGCAGTTTATAACCTTGCTAGTTACTTATGTATACAAGAAACACTTAAAAATAAAGGGATCATGCAATAAAGCAACAATGTATAGATCAGAAGGAAAGAGATATGAAAGAGATGAAATTGACTAAAATTATGTGATGCTTACTTAGTGGCAGATTCTGTCCTTGAAAATTTTAACTAAAAATTATTTTTAATTACAAAATAAAAAATAATTTTCTTACATTTTGTAAAATTGAGAAAACACATATGAGAATAAAGGAAATACAAATCTATGAATTCATTCTCTAAAGTTAAATATCAGCCAACATTAACATTGAATGTGTGGCAGTTCTTTCAGAATTTCCTATGCTAGTGGGGGCATACCACTACATATTAATTACATCATGTAAACAATTGAACTGAATTTTTGCTTCACAAATCATGAATACTTTTCCATGTCATTAAATTTTTTTCTTTAATATCATTTTAAATCTCAAAAACATCCCCCTTTATGGATATGCCATTATTTATTTACCTAATCTACTAGGTACTCTTCTTATCTTCTTTAATTCCAGCAATTTTCTATTTTAAAACTAACTTTCCCACCTTATGCATCTAGGTAGTTACCACAGCAGTGACAAAAAAATTAATATTATGTTTGATTCTAAGCTGCTTGTTTGATTCTAAGCTCCCAGAAAATGGTATTATATGCTGGCCATCCTCTAGACTAGTGCAATGCACACAGTAGAATCAGTAGTATTGATAGGTGATCACCTAACTTCAAATTGAGTACAAAGATATTTATGTTAGTTTGTGTATGCACACAGGGAATAAAGGAGGAGGGGATTGCCTTAACTGATGTATTAACTTGCCAGTTTTGTAAGTAATAAGAAAAGTGGAGAATTACAGTTAGACAAGTAAGAAATAATTTTATTCTGGCTGGGTACAGTGGTTCATGCCTGTAATCCCAACACTTTGAGAGGCTGAGGCGGGCAGATTACAAGGTCAAGAGATGGAGACCATCCTGGCCAACAGGGTGAAACCCTGTCTCTACTAAAAATACAGAAACTAGCTGGGTGTGGTGGTGCACTCCTGTAGTACCAGCTACTCAGGAGGCTGAAGTGGGAGAATCACTTGAACCTGGAAGGTGGAGGTTGCAGTGAGCTGAGTTCATGCCTGGGTGACAGAGTGAGATTCCGCCTCAAAAAAAAAAAATTATTCTGTAAGTTAAAGAGACAAATGGCCAAGCAAAAAGTAAATTGGTTCAAACATATGGAAATTAAAGACAGACTATTATATTAGATGGGATTTTATAAAAGAAAGTGATGACATAATTAAAGCCAAGGAAAGAAAACAAATGGTGTAATAATATTTGAAAGAAATATTATTTGTTAGGAGTTATGTTATTATTAGTTATGCTAGAAGGAAGGTAAGAGAGAATAACAGGAAACAGATTTACCTTCTTGCTTGGAAGAGAAACCCAGAAAAATTAGACAAAATAAGCAAAAACAAAGGTTTTTATGATGTCGGATGCCAGATAATGAAGAACAGTAATCAGTAAGAGACAAGTAACAAAGAAGATGAGTCTTGTGACTGCCTCAGTTTACTTTCTTGAGAGAGTTTCTTGGCTGTGTTACAGTGGGCATAAGCCAAGCAGACCATGGCCAGCTTCCTGAGCTGAGACAGAGATGAACGTCAAGAGAAAGTAATTTGGCAAGAGCCATAGAGTAGAGAGCTGAAGCAATAGGGAATGGCAGAGATCTGCAGAGGATTTTCTTCAGTGCCTGTGGGTGAGGAAGCCACTCAAAACCAGGAAAGGAACTACCAAAAAGGGCCACAAGAAACAGTACCCAGTGTTTGAATAGGATTGAGAAGAGTGTCTGTTCCTTACTGCCAGGTTGGAGATTTTATTGTTGGGTAGAGTATTTAAAAGGGGCATTAGTGGAGAATAATTGGCTCTAGAAACTTCTCTGGCCTTCCCTGTCAAATATTAAAAACAAGACACCCATGTGCACACACATACACACACACACACACACACACACACAGAGAGAGAGAGAGAGAGAGAGAGAGAGAGAGAGAGAGAGAGAGAGAGAGAGAGGAGAGAGAGAGAGAGAGAAACTATTTCTGAGTAACTTAACTGCATCCTAAAAGAGAGCTTAAGAATATTTATAGTGACACAAAATGACTCAACACCCAACAAGGTAAAATTCATAATGTCTGGCATCTAATCAAAAATTACCAGGAATACAAAGAAGCAGAAAAACAAAAACTATGATCATAATCAATCAATTAAAACCAGCCCAGAACTAACACAGATTAGAATTGGCAGACATAGACATTAAAACAATTATACTGTATTCCATATGTTCAGATGGTAAGTAGAAACATGGAGATGTAAAAATGAACCAAATCTAAATTCCAAGCAACAATTTTACTATGTCTAAGATAAAATATACACTGGGTGGGTATATTAGTCAATGCAGTCTACTATAACAAACTACCATAGAGTGGGACGCTTAAACAAACATTTGTTTCACACAGTTCTAGAGACTGAGAATCTGAGATATAGGAGCCAAAAGATTTGGTACCTGGTAAAGGATCTCTCTCTGGTTTGAAGACATCTGTCATCTTGCTGTGTCCCTCCCATGGAGGAGACAGGGAGATAAACCTCTGGTCTTTTCTTATAAGGGCACTAATCCCCTCATGAGGACTCTACCTTTCTGACTCGAAACCTAATTACCTCCCAAAGGCCCTACCTCTAGATACCATCACATTGGGTTCAAAAGAACACATTGAACATTATGGTTTCAACCATACAAATTTGAGGGGGAAGAAAAATATTCAGTCCACAGCAGTAGGATTGAGAGCAGATTAGATATCATAGAGAAAGTAATTAATGGATTTTAAGACATAGCAATAGAAACATTCCAGGATTAACTTACAGGGGGAAGCACTAGTGTTGATCAGGGGGTAGAAAAGGCACAGACCACAGTCTTATAGTATATTCTGCAGTAAAGGCAGGGCATGGCAGAGTAAACAGTTTAAGATTGGCCAGTGGAATAATTCCAACAGGCTTTGTGGAACAGGGGTCACCCCATTTTCTGGTACATGACCTTGGGTTGATATAGGGTAGGGGAAATATTGGCTTGATGTGTGAGAGTTAGATCAAGGAGGTGGTTGTGGTATTGTTCTGGATTACGTAGTTTGTATATGAAAGGTAGACTCACTGGCAAGTTGTTTTCCTTCCCTAGGAATTTGCTAGTCCTAGGAGGGACATTCTCTCTCCACCCAGCAAGGACTCCTAAGGATGTCAAAACAACATAAAATATAGAAAATAAAAAAAATCATGCATAATACAGTTGGTCCTCTGATATTTTGACAACAGATTAAGGAAACTTTGGGGTGATGATTAAGGAGACATTTAGCAAGTAGGACATTTGTTGCTTTAAACAGCATAGAAAAAGTTTTATCATGAAAACAGAAAGAAAGAATACAAGTAGAAGTACAAAGAGTCCTTGTCGTCCCTCCCATTGCTAAGTTTCCCATTTTTACGGCATTAGCCAAGAAAATAGAGCTGAAATTTTGGGGAGTCTCTAACAATATTTTGATCGAGTTGTAAAATGTATTAGAAATATGCTAAGATCAAGGTAGCAGGTCTATCAGTTATGATATTGGAGGCTATGAACTCATAAGTTAATAAAGATTAGGGTTATTTTTGTTAATCGAAGGGAATGAATGGTGATGCAAGGCTGTTTGCAGTGGAGTAGTGTAGCTGGAGAGGGCACTACACCTCTCCTGAAGGGTGGCGAATTGACTGATATAAGGCAAACCCATAAAATGGATTAGTATTGAGCAACAAAAAGAATAAACTGCTGACCCATGCGAAAACATGGCCAAATCTCAAAGTAACTGTACTGAGTTAACAGAGAAAGAGCATGCACATTGAATGATTTTATTTATATAAATTTCTGGGAAATTCACATTAACTGATAGTGACAGAAAGCAAATTAGTGATTGCTTGAGGATTGGGGATAAGCAGGGGGTGGGTGGCAGGAGAAAGCTCAAAGGAGGGCAAATAAACCTTGGTGGTGGTGGATAGATGTACTATCTTGATTGTGGTGATGATTTCATGGGTGTGTATGTGTGCCAGAATGTATCAAAATGTGTACCTTCAACTTCAGTAAAGCAGTTTTTTAAATAGCAATTTAGAAGAGATACATGGAACAATTATTGTATTGTTGGCATCACAAAATCCAAAGCCTGAAAATCATACCCCTCAATAAAAAAGAGTGGGGAGACTATCACTTAATATTTTTAAAATCAGGAAGAAAGTGTGTTGCTTTTGATAGATAAGTCGGTAGATGGATTACTAGTGGCAAGTGATAGACGAATAGATGATAGGCAGATGATAGAGAGATATTGACAGATTGATTGATAGGGATAGATTATAGCTGATAGATGAACAGATGATAGATAAATGATAGGTAGAGACAGATACAGATAGATAGATAGATAGATAGATAGATAGATAGATAGATAGATAGATAGATAGATAGATGATAGATTGACAGGAATAGACAGATTGATGGATTGACAGGGATAGATGGATTGATAGATTGACAGGGATAGATAGATAGGCAGGAAACTGCATAGTTAAAACAAATTAGATGTCCTTCTTCTCAGCTATTTAGCTATCACAATAAACTACATAATGTAGAGGGATCCTCATTCTACAGAGTGGGAAAAGCCAGGTAGAGGGGGTCAATGCCTGAGGTTGTAAGGGTCCAGGAAGTGAATGTCTGAGCCCCTTTGCATTATGTATCCTGTCTGTGATACAGCTAGAAAGGGCTGGGAGGGCTGAGAAGGAATCCCTCCTCTCCCATCCCTTATGACCAGAGCTTTGTCACTCTCAGAAGACACTTAACAGCAGACTCATATTTCTCATTTAACCCCTGTAAGGATTTAACCATGGGTACCCAGGATCATAACATGAATTTGTTGAAAGTTCAGAATGTTCTCAGCATATGATACAGCAACTCTGCAGGGAGATTTTAGTTCATTTTGTGGCACTTCTGCTGCTCTAACAAGATATACAATAGCACTGAACTACTCATCGGATGATTTCCAGGAACAAAGCACTTTGCGGATCTATTAGAAAGCCACAGGGTCAATGCCTAATGCTTCTTCTGCACTCCAGGATTTGAACCTTACAGTTTTCTATTCTGGCCAGGCTCTAAGGGAAATAATAAGGCTTTTAGTTTGGGAAAGAAGTATGAAGAAACGGTTATAAAATTTCATAATGGGAAATAGTGTTTCCCTTATTAAGCCCCCAAAACTTTTACCACCGAACATCACTCTTGGCTTCGAAGAGCAAGACTAAAATAATTATTTGGTGGTTCTTTTTTAAAGTCAAAGATTAAACCAAGCAAAAAAAGTTGTAGAGCAGAAGGAAAGCCTCCAATAATTTACACTGTGTAACACTAATGTCTCCCTAGGAAAAGAAAGAGCAAAAGTTTCAGTTAATTGTGTTAGTTTGGTGTGTCTGAATAGTTAACTAACTCTAAAAAAATTACCTGACTACTCAAGAATTTTTGTTTTTTAGTTTTTCTACCTGTGCCTGCCCCAAACCAGTGAGACCCTGGGCCCTTATGCAAGGCTAAAGTAATAGAGAAAGGGGGAGTCTAATATGAAATTCTGAAGGATTTGTGTTTGCAACAATAAAGAATTCATATATATATATATATATTAATTTCTTTTCTTTTCTTTTCTTTTCTTTTCTTTTCTTTTCTTTTCTTTTCTTTTGAGAGGGAGACTTGCTCTGTCACCCAAGCTGGAGTGCAGTGGTGTGATCACAGCTCACTGCAACCTCTGCCTCCTGGGTTCAAGTGATTCTCCTGCTTCAGCCTCCTGAGTAGCTGGGAATACAGGTGCATGTCACCACGCCCAGCTAATTTTTGTATTTTTAGTAGAGACGGGGTTTCACCATGTTGGTCAGACTGGTCTCAAACTCCTGACCTCATGATCTGCCCTCCTCGGCCTCCTGAAGTGTTGGGATTACACTTGAGAGCCATGACACCCTGCCTATATTTGATTTTTTACAAGTAGGATAGCACTTACATTATAAAGAAGTTGAAAATACCACAAATTTGACTCTGACATTCCTACTATTCTTAAATTATCAAGTTAAACATCAGACAAAGAAAAATACTACCATTCATTTATAAGAGAGTTTTGAAGACGTCTAATATTCTAAGAGTTGTACAGAGGTGGGGACCAGGAGAAGGTTTTCACATTTAACTGGATTATGTACTCATCCAATTCACATTTTGATTAGTAAATCTTTCTACAGTAACTAAGGTCCTTTGTTTTATCAATGGGGCATCATATTTATTGTCCATCTCAGGTTGCAGCACCATGAGGAACTTTCTCAGGGATTCTGTGATTATATCATGAAAATCTATAAATATATTCCATATATCCTTGATTCCAGTTTTTTTATAAAAGAGGAGGAGCTACCATTATCTATGATTTGTATCTAAAGCCTCTGGAATATTTATGTGTGCATTATCTCATACTATTACTATAGTCTCTAGGGTTCAAAAACATGCACTTACTTATAAACTAATTTGGTAAGTTCTATAATTTAGAATCTCATTTAATTTTCACAATAACTCCATGTGGTATTATTATTGCTTTTTTTTAATACAGATAAATCTGAGGCATTGACAAGATAAGTAAATTTGCCAGGATTACAAAGCTAGCTGATGCTAGAATTATGGTGTGAATTCAGAAATTATGATTTTTAATAGCCTGCATGTTTAATCACTATCCTGTGTTTCAGAAGTAGTCATTCTCTACTGGTTTATGAGATTTACAGAAAGATTGTACATTGATCCTATATATCATCATGAAAAAAATATTTATTGTAAATAATCAAAACTGATTCAAGAATTTGTTCCAGCACTAAATGTATTAATTTGTGTACATGAATCTATCTTGGTTTTGAAAAAAAATTCATACACACAATAAATTATCATTACCATGTGATTTTATTTAGAATTGTAATAACTATTAAAATATTTTATTTAAAAATTAATATAAATTTTAATTTACTTCTGATGAACACTGTAGAAGAGACTGTATGCTACTTTGACCTTCTGCAGGCTTTAAATTTTAATCGAACTTTAAATAGAACAAACTTAAATATAACTCCATAGTTGAAACTAACAGACATGAAAAAAAAAAAAAAAGAGAAAGTGTCATTGGATATAGTAATTGTGTTGATAAAGATGTTGCTATATCAATAAAAAAGACTATCTTTGTGTCCAGGTCTCACCTTTGCTTGTTACAAAATGATATCCTACCACTGGCAGAATGCTAAAAACCAGCAATGCTATGTCTGTGGTTCAACAGCTCCTAAAACTGTTTACTTGAAGTAACAATACTTTCCACTGTGCATTGTAAGTGAAGAACTGAAATGAATGTAGTACCATTGCATTTAATTGGAAGATTTAGTCAGGCAGGCAAGAAAATCCCCTAACCAGAAATAGCGACGTGTGGGCTAGCAGTGTTCTAGCCACTAGTAATTGCTTAATGGTACAGAGAATCCTGGTGAAAAGCCCATGAGATATTCTTACTATTAGTGTAAACTGAATTCAAAGCTTTGGTTTGCTTGCTTGGGTATTATGTGCACTTATGAGATTAGATTAATAATAGTCCAAACGGGTTCTGTTATGGCAAGTACAATCTTAACGTCTCGTGGCTTTAACCATATTATTTCAGCAAGTCCTAGGTCTTAAATGAGCCTCATTATTACAATCTAAGTGACTTTGAATGAATTCAATCTTATAACAGAAAAATGTCTAAACCTCCCCTTCCATGTCCCCCATTTTTCTATGGTTCTATAACCCTACCCCCATATTCAGAACTTTGAGGTATCTTATAATCTATTCTTCACTGTAAAGACCTTGACTCCATTTTCAGTACGTTCACAGCTCTCTTCATTCATATAGACTCTTTTCTATCTTCGTCCACAGGTACTTATTTGTGTTAAACCCAGTCATCTTTCTTGATGGAGACTAGAACCCCAATGGTAGGCATCTGGGATGCCAGACCTGGGCTCTCCAATTTCTTCAATTACAATGGTCATATTTATTTTCCTCAGATGCTGAAAAGGTTCAAGAGACCCACCTCCCTCTTCCATCAAATTGTAATTCAATTTACCTGAATAAACAGTTGACATAACGTTTGCCATTACATGCTTTCTTAATTTGTTTCACCCTTTTCATTGATCCATATTTGTTAAGATCATCTTATAAAGGTTTGCAGACCTAACACCTAGGAGTCCCATTAGATCTTTTCCTTCATGCCCCATGCTTTAGGACCAATCCAGCCAATCACGAGTCCCACCTAGTGCTTGTTCACGCCTGTCACTGCCTTTTTATGCCTATGGCGTTCACTTCACTTCAAGCCCATGGCACTGTATGCCCATATAACTACTCATTTCTGGAATGGCCATGCAAACTCATCTCCCTTCTCCTATTTGCGTATGGAGAAGGGAGATGAGTTTACCAGTCCAAACTGCCTTAAACAAGCAAGCAAACAAAAATCCAACTAATGATTTAATACATTCAGGCTTCAGAGCACTTTCTCACATTATTGTTATAATGGAGGTTTTCCCACCTAAATGTGTATTCAAGAGCTTCAGAATGTCTCAAGTGGTGGAGGCTTGTTTGGTAAGCCAAAGACGGTGTATGGACTATAACTGGGGGCTGGTGAGTGAATTGCCTCTTCCAGTTCCATCATATGTCCACCTCCAACTCATAATTTCCCTTCTCAGAAAAGGTACAGCTTCATTAGGATGGCAATATATACATAAGGTGTCATTAAAGAGTCTAATTCACAGCTAAAAATATGTATGGGAAAAAATAAGCCATGAAGTGTTCAAATAACTTATATTGCATCACTGAATCATATGTGTTATGTTTTCAAAGATAACTTTTTGCCATAAAGAAATGCGCATGATACAATGTCATAAAAATGATATAGTTGTAATAGTCCTATTAGTTCTGAGCCTTCACTGAATGCTTAGCTATTTACCTATATTTCCTTTTTAAATTTTTCACTGCAAGAGCAAGATATAAAACTGTTCAAAATGAGAATGTTTTGACTTTTCTGCATTTTTTTCTTAGTTTAGTAAAAGAACACTATATTAGTTTATTAGTCAGAAAATATTATTTCAAAAAGCTAAATATTAATTCTAGTGCAAATATGATGAAGCATTTCATTTATATCTTGTCACGGAAATCTTCTAAGTGCCCTCAAAGGATCATTAAACACACCTTTCTATTATCGCTTGTACACTTCACTCAAATATATATACCCATTACTAAAATGTGAGTTTCTTCGGGGAAGAGCCAAGTCTGTGTTTTAATACACTGCCCAACACAACAGGCCTTCACAGAACATCCATAGGCACAAATTACCTCTGGTCATCCTGATAAGAAAAGCCTGTTTTCTAAATTTTCCACAATCACATAGGTAGCAAGAAAAAAAGTATTTTAAAAGTAATTTTGATTGTTTCTAGTGAACACTATCAAAAGGAAAACAGTCAAATAAGCAAAATGTGCCCAGAAGTTGAGTCCTCTTATTCACAATGTAGATATTAATTTATAATATGAAAGAATACATATGCATAACTTAAAAACTCAGAACATCTGAAGTAAAAAGTGGTGTCCTTTTTTTTTTAACAACCCCACCAGACTCTAAATGCAACTAGCATACATAATTTCTTATGATTTCTTCCAGAGGCCCTAAACATTCATGAATGTATTAGATTATGCAAAACACATGGAGATATAGATGTATTTGTTTATATTATGTAAAATAGCAGAAATAGATACATATGAAAACTTTGTGTACGTATGAAAAATATGTGTGTATATATCTAAATATATACATACTTAATGAAAATATGTAGACATCAGAAAACTAAATCCTAAATACTTGATTTTTTAATTTAACATATCTAGCAATCTTTCTTTTCATGAAACTGCATTATTGTGTATTTTATTTTTTTTATTTAATGTATCTAGCAATCTTTCTATTCAGTGGACTTTATTATAATGTAACACCCCTTTATTGACAGATACTTTGGTTTATGATGAAATTATTCTTAATGCTTTTGTAAAATATATATATAATTTATATATGTGGTTTACATATATAAAGTTTATATATATAATACATATAAAGTTTATATATGTAAAACACTATATATATAAATTATATATGAAAGTTAAATATATGCATATGTATGTATATGTGTACCTGTGTGTTTCTGTTTGTATAACTTACAACTTTTAGCAGAGTACTGTTTTTAAATATGGAAATGCATTAATAAATTGCTCCCCAGAAAGTTTATAGGAAGTGGCAGCCTGGCTCCACCCACTTTAGCACTGGGGAGAAACCAACCTTAGCATTTGTTTTATCAGAGAGATAAAAAATGGTAATCTGCTGTTATTTTAATTTGTAATTTAAAATATTCTGAATAAAACTGAGAATCTAAATATATTTATTGGCCATTTGTATTTACTTCTTTGTAAATTGCTAGTTTTCTATCTTCTTTATTGATTTGTTTGAGCTTTCATTAGTTAAAATAATAGACCTTTGTGAAAAGATGGATTATTTTTTCCCTGGATTGACTCTCCTTAGACTTCTAAAAATTATAATATGTACTAGTTACCCAGAATATTTTAAATCACATATATCTAGCATTTTCTAGTATGTGAATTTTATGTTTATTAGGACAATCTACTCACCCCAAGATGATTTCTTTTTAAATGGTTTATTGATTGATTGGTGCATCTGGATTTTGGTTTTGTTATGTTTTTCCATGTAATTAGTCCCTTTCCTCTCTCCCCTCCTACGTCCCTTCTAAGAGCCACACCTGAGGGGTGAATTTTCTGTAGCCTCAGGATTTGATGCAACCTCAGTGGCCAGAACTGATATCTGCCCTCTCCTCTTGTTAAATGTCTAATGTCAAGATTGGCTTCTCAGTGACCTACCTGACTCTAGTAGGAGGTACAGTGTGGGCCCCTGCAAACTTATTTGTACCAGCGATAGCATGGATTGTTTACTTTCCTCTTCATTTTCACTTCTCATTAACTTAAGTGGCAAAAGACTTTCGGCTTCTCCCCTGATGGTGCAAAAGGCTGGGAGGACCCACATGTGGGTCTCTCTACACTACATACCTCTCTGTCCCCCTTAGCTGACCCTGAGACTCTGCGGCACCTCCCGGCTCAGAGCTTCCTACCATATCTCCTGCCATCTTTACTTAGTGATGTGGATGATTGGAAGCTTCTGGCCACCAGCCCTTTCCACAGTCTGAGTACTGCTGATGTCGTTTGGCCATTGCTTGTTTGTTTTCATTATTCTCTTGTAGCGATGGCAGGGGGTGGGAGTGGGAAGCATCTGAGATCTGGCTTTACTCCTCTATCTTAAATAACAGGAAGTTCAAACTATTGTAATCATTTTTAAATCATCCACTGCCATGGGAAAATGGCTAAAATAAATAGCCCACAGCAATCACTTCTATAAAGAAAATTGTGTCTCTTGAGAAAAGATACTAAAATCCAAGGAAATTTTCAAAAGGAAATTTCAATCAGTGTTATTAATTGGTCCATATTCAGATAGGACTATTTCTTATTTATATCTTTGGAAGTGCCAATCCTTATCAAATTCTTCAAAGAATACCTAAACCTGAAAGTATATAATATTAATTATTTTTGTTCCTGCTTTCCATCACCACAGAATCTGGCAGAAACAACATAAAAATGTTATAAACCAAGGATACTAACATAGCAATGGAATACATGAATTTTTTTCCCATGGCAATTCAACAGCTGTTCTATGGGTATCAAATATCTCTAGCATTAAACAATACAGGAAATTAATAATTTCAAGCACAACTTAGATCACTGCTTTACTTATGAGTTTTTAGGTCCAACTCAGATTTTAAGTGTATGTGAGCAGCTTTTAAATAAATGTTAAACAACATTTAACATGTGTCCTTTCCAACGCTCTCCTTTTCTATCTCCTTTCCAAAATCTGCTCTAGAAATAATTTGACAACATTAAATATGTAAGCATTATAATTTTTGTATTAAAGCCAGTTTCAAGTTTTTAATATAATTTTTGTATGAGAGTCAGATTCATTGGAAGTCTATTCTTTACCTATTTTTCAAAATTTTTGATGTCTCTTTCCATTTAGAACAGTTGCATTTTCACAAAGCTGTTTGATGTGGTTTTTCGTTTTTGTTTAACAGATAAATCTGAGTTGAGTGTTTAGTTTCTGACTCTATATAAGCTTCACGTTTCTCACTTATACAAGGCCTGTGGAAGATGCCCTCCAGGACAAATTTTCTTCTGTACCTTCAAAGATGAAAGACTTCTACCAAAGGGATAAATTTTGCCTCAAGCTTTCAAAAATGTGATATCCAAGTTCATTACTTGTGCTGCATTCCAGTCAACTGGAGTCAGTGGAAGTCCATAGAAGAGAATGACCACCCGAGACCTTGTCTGCCATTTAGAAAATGACTTCCCAAATCACAGAAGGTTAATTTGGAGCCTACCTCTCCATACGTGGATTTGTTTTTCTCTCTGAGGAGTCCAAGCCCGCGATATCCAGGGCACTATCTTGTCGGTCGCTGATATTTCTGCTGTCAAAAAAACAAAAACAAAAATAAAAACGAATAACTTTTTTTCCTCCTCAACCTCCCACACAAGGTCCCAAACTACCGCCCTGGGCCTGTGGGTTCCTCGAAAGCTACCAGATTGTGCAATGTACTATTACAGAATGTCATATTAGAGGCCTGTTCCAGTCGCATCCAATAAGTAATCTGGCATGAAGAAAAGTTAACTGAATTAGTGGCCAGTTGGGACACTTTGTGACCTACTCTTCAGGAACCAAGTCCTCTGAACTTTTCCATTCCGCTTTGCCTTCACACCTTAATAGGGACCGAATCTCCATTAACAATTGAACGGCGACAATAAGTGCCATCAGGAAAAGGAAATTCAATTTTCGTGGGGGATGACAGTCTTACCTTTTCGCGCTTAATTGGCCGTATTGTCTCCAAAAGTTAATTGGTTACTTAGTCCAGGTAGTTAGTAAAATGTTTAGCTGCGTCAAAAAGCTCAGGCTCCCACTGTTAATGGGGCATGAAATGGAATGTTTGATACTGCAAATAAAATCAGTGATATTCAAGGGTGTTATGGTAGGTAATGCGTTGAAACTGCCATTTAATGGGTCCTGGAAGATTAGGGTAGTGTCAGCCGGAACCGCCCGGTCTCTTTTCTGACATTGTTAGTTGCCTCTTCATTTACTTAACGGCTGTCTGCACTGATTACATAGGCATAAAACTCCGTACAAAAAAACAACAGAGACACGCTCTATTAGCAGTCCAATTAGAACTATTTGCATATTACAGTTCATTTCTGCTTAAGTGAATCCCTAATACAACTTTAGGAAAATTCTATTGTGTCGTTTGAAAGAAAGAGGAAAGAAAAGCCTTAAAGGTGATCTCTCCTTCTTTCTTTTTCTCACTTCGTTTTTTCATCTCTCTCTCTCTCTCTCCCTCATTTCAAATATTATTATATACTTTGAGCTGAAAAAGAGAAAATAACAACTTTGAACTTGAGATAATGTTGTTGAGATTTGTGAAGACTAGAGCATTCTTGTGACAATTCAGTCTTTCTGCAAAAATCCAGGCCAGTGTCACCCATTGCTGTTATGCTTCATTCAGAGAAGGTGTCTACTTTTGAAATGTGTTTATAGTTTATTTTAGATCCACTTTACTTCGAATTTTCCAGCAAAGACGGTAATCTCTGTAACAATGTCCCTGGCAGGGCAGAGTCCTTCCTGTGGTGTCCCTTACCTACACAATTACAGAGAGCGGTTCTGTGTCATCTCTGTTCCACTAAAGGTTCTGACTGTGGACACCTGGGGGATTTTCAACTACACATAACATCAACACACGTGAAACCAGTTCCTCTTCACGCAGGTAAAGATGGTGACAAGAGGGGTTAAAAGCAAAACTGGAGACCTCACTTTACCAGACATTTATCTGATTTTCCAAATGTTAATCCTTAGAAATGACATCATTTGATGGCTACTTATAAAGGTATTAGGAACACTTTATTTGCATTATTATTAATATTACTAATGATGATCATACAGAAATCAGAGGGCCTTTTATTGAAGTTGGAAAGGCATCTTTCCCTAGCATAGGCCCTGATAAATTCTAATGAATGAAAAGCAGCATGCTTTCTTAAACTGATGCTTGAAGAATGTGGAGAAGTGTTTGAAGACAGCAAGCACAGTTTGTCACGAATGTTTTTAAGCTGCTCTATGGACACTTACATCATTCTCCAATCTCACTGAGTCCTGTGAGTTTATGGGAGACTGGGAGATTATAGAAATAATTATTAAATTGAAAAGAAGCGTGCTGGAAAGGAGAAATGGCTCAACTGCACTGAGTCTCTGGTAGGTCCTGCAGGTGACGGGAAGAGGACAATGATGGCACATGGGGTACCACTGAGAGTTTCAGTGGATGGTGGGGCAGGAGAGTAGTCTGGACTGTAAGAGAATGAGGATGCCAGTGTAGGGAGTTTCAAAGCATTTGGCGTCTCATGGAAGTCACTATGGCCGACTGCAATGGTTATAGTGATGTCTTTTCAATCTAATGTTGAACACTTTTTTGGGATGCACATATAACTCCATCGATTAAAAAAAAAAAAAGTGCAGAAAGTACGAGACTGGAAACCACTCCCCAACACATCTGGGCTGGACAGCAGAAGAGTAAGGAGCGTGAGAGGGAAAGGACTTTGTTATTTTGGGGATTATCATGATGTCATCACCTCCTGTTGCTGGCAAGTCTCCCTTTAGACCAAGCCCTGGCTCCTGCCCCGAGCTTACAGTCATGCCCTTGAATTTTCTCAGGCCCAAGAGCAAGGCAAACCCCTATGCTTGATGAATGATCCTCTTGCCCTGAATGGACTGTAAGATGAGATGTGTCAATGAGGATACATTACAGTCATTTGATTGGTCCTCAGAGTCGTTACCTAAAACAGCTATGTGACACATTTGATGTTCACACACTTATACTAATACCAACAGAGTTTTTCCAACACTGGCATCACGCAATTCTCTTTTGTCCTCCAAACCTAATTTCACAGGTCGGCCCACCCTCCCCAATTCTCTGAATTTGACAGTCGCTGGAAGAGTTCAGATGTTGACCATGGCAAATAGAGGAACAGAGATGGGGATTATTAAAAGTGACAAATAAACTATTCAAGAAACGTGAGCAATTCCTAACCGGCCCTTTTCCTCGATTATCTCTAAGCCATCATTTTAAGTGTAACAAGTACACAATTGTAAGAAAAAGCAGAGAGGAACAGCAACAACAATAGCAGCCACCTAACCCCAAAGCAGTGTAAACAAACCAAACAAAAAAGCCTATCAGAGGGGAAGGCAAAATCCTCGATCTGTCATTTTCAATTCTTTTCACCACAGGAGCGGAGGCGCAATGTGAAACGTGCTGGCTCTGCCTGCCATAGGTATTGTTTGGACGCCCCGGTGGGTCCTCTGTGCCCTGCCTCCTGCTTTCATCCAGCTCTCATTAACACCACCACCAGATGAGCACCGTCAGAGGCAGAGGCTGACACGCCGGCCCATTGCCTGGGTGAAGCAGCCCTGCCAGGGGTGGCAAGGAGTGAGTGCCAGGGAGAGTGAGCCAGACAGCTCTGAGACATGTACTTTTGCCCCTGAAAGCAGTCACTGCACCCCGCCAGGAAAACAGCTCTCTGGAAAAGCACTGCCTGCTAGTAAAATGGACTAAATCAGTAAACAGTGATTAAGGCTCTGGCTCTGCGACTGTTGTCACCACCTCAGACACATGGCTTCTCCTCCCTACACACACGCACACACAGGAAAAAAAAAAAAAAAAGAAAGGAAAGAAAAACCAAGCAATATAGCCAAAGTTGAGATCCAGAGGGAGTTGGCTGAAGAGTTAAGGAGAAACAACAATTCATGCTTCTTGAAGGCGAGATGCTGTTTTCCTGAAAAATGAAATTAATATTTTTGGATATTCATTCCTCCCACTTTTTTTTTTGGACTTGCAATGAGAATTGCCTTTCTAAATAAATCATCAAGTAGCAGGCTGTTCAATTCAACATCTACTCCTTATTTGTCTGATTCAGTAATGTGCAGAATATAATCTAAATCCCTCCAATAGGTGGGATAAACAGAAGAAGCACAACATGCCTTGATGTGTGCGGTTTGGTAGAAACATGTCACTTCATCACATTGCTTTCTTGAGTCAGAAGACTAAATCTCACGTGCACAAGTATACATACATATGTACCCTTCGATCTTCCTGTGTATGGATATAGGTAGATTTCATATGTAAATATAATTACAGGAGTTCATGGTTTTAATCTTTTTAATAATGCTATAGCCATAATAATTTAAAATATGTTGTACCTTTCACCGTGAAAATGTGTTTACATGGAGCATAGTCATTGTGCCTGTGCTTTGAACCCTGTAGAGAAGGCTGACTGGGACTCTAGAATATAGGAGTATAATTCAAGAAGACCCTGACAGCTTGGAGAAATGGTCAGAAACAAGCAGAATGAGGTCTTCTGAGTGCAGGGTCACACATCAGAGAAGGAAAAACATAATGAACTCCACATAAGGCTGGTAGCAACTCTTAGGCTGACCGTGAATCAGAAGTGTGGACTGTGTGGGCTAGCAGACTCCTGAGTGGCCACTGCACTCTGCCAGGCCATGGGACAAAACTGCATCTAGCCTTAGCCCACCCAGCTCAATCCTAGTTCAGAACAGCATGATTCAAAGTTAATGAAGAGGAGTCTAAGAGGACATTTTAATCAAAAGGAAAACAGACAAACCCTCAAAGACTTAAAAATTATACTTTTTATTTACAAAGTCTACACATATATAGATGATAGTCCTCAAAGGAAATTGCCAAGTATTATATGGACTATTTCCCACACATCTCTAAAAACAGCAGCTTGTGAAAAACAACTCAATTTACTGTTGAAGAAACTGTCAAAATCTGTGCCCCTGCCAAATCTCCTGTTGAAATATAATCCCCAGTGTTGGAGGTGAGGACTGGCAGGAAGTGTCCGGATCATGGGGACGGATCTCTCATGAATGGCTTAGTGAGCCAGCCTCTTGATGACGAGTGAGTTCACGGGAGATCTGGTTGTCTAAAAGTGCGTGACTTGCATTTCTCTAATGACCAGTGATGAAGACCTCAGATACCATCTCACGCCAGTTATAATGGTGATCATTAAAAAATCAGGAGATAACAGATGCTGGAGAGGATGTGGAGAAATAGGAATGCTTTTACACTGTTGGTCGGAGTGTAAATTAGTTCAAACATTGTGGAAGACAGTGTGGCAATTCCTCAAGGATCTAGAAATAGAAATACCATTTGATCTAGCAATCCCATTACTGGGTATGTACCCAAAGAATTACAAATCATTCCATTATAAAGACACAGGCACATATATGTTTATTGCTGCACTGTTTACAATAGCAAAGACTTGGAACCAACCCAAATGCCCATCAGCGACAGACTGGATAAAGAGAATGTGGCACATATACACCATGGAATACTATGCAGCCATAAAAAATATGAGTTCACGTCCTTTGCAGGGACATGGATGAAGCTGGAAACCATCATTCTCAGCAAACTGACACAAGAACAGAAAACCAAAGATCACATGTTCTCACGTGTAAGTGGGTGCTGAACAATAAGAACACATGGACACAGGGAGGGGAACATCACACACCAGGGCCTGTTGGGCGGTGGGGGGATAGAGAAGGGATAGGAGGGAGTGGGGGGGATTAGGGAGGGACAGCATTAGGAGAAATACCTAATGTAGATGATGGGGGGATGGATACAGCAAACCAACCATGGCACGTGTTTACCTATGTAACAAACCTGCATGTTTTGCACATGTACCCCAGAACTTAAAGTATAATAAATAAATTAAAAAGAGGAAAAACGTGTGTGACATCTGCCCCCTCTACTCATGCTCCTGGTCTGGCCATGTGAGATGCCTGATCCTCATTTCCCTTCTGCCATGGCTATAAGTTTCCTGAGGCTTCACCAGAGACCTAGTGGATGCCAGCACCATGCTTCCTATATAGCCTGGAGAACTATAAGCCAATTAAATCTCTTTCCTTTTTAAATTACCCAGCTTTAGGTATTGTTTTTCTTTTTCTTTTTTTTTTTTCTGAGACGGAATTTTGCTCTTGTTGTCCAGGCTGGAGTACAATAGCATGATGTTGGCTCACTGCAACCTCTGCCTTCCGGGTTCAAGGGATTCTCCTGTCTCAGCCTCCCAAGTAGCTAGGATTATAGGCATGAATCAACACATTCAGCTAATTTTGTATGTTTAGTAGAGACAGGGTTTCTCCAAGTTGGTCAGGCTGGTCTTGAACTCCTGACCTCAAGTGATCCTCCTGCCTCGACCTCCCAAAGTGCTGGGATTACAGGTATGAGACACTAGGCCTGGCTTAGGTATTTCTTGACAGCAATGAAGAACAGGGGCACAGGGCATCTCCACCAAGTGCAGTCCCTGCCGCAATGCTGAACAGTGTTCATAGATGGCACTGAGTGCTAGAAACTAGACATGGCAAAGGCAAGAGGAAATAAAGACGTGGGGAAAAGCCCAAGATGAAGAAAGAAGAGCAAAGGAAGAGTATAAGTGCAGTTATGGATATACAACCATGCTCAGGGGTCATGTGGGCAGTAGAGACAGAAATTAATCTAAGGACCCTGATGTTTTTCAAATGCATAGTGTCATAGTAATAGTAGAAATGACAGTAATAAATAATATTCACAGAATTATCAAAAACCCTGTTGGCCCTTAAGAATCTCCACTTTGGTCATGAAGGAAACTGAACCCTAGAAAAGTGTTTAACTTATTTGCCAATCCACTATTTCTAGGGATTTTGACTAGCATTTAATTGTTTCCCTCTTCACCAACAAATGTGTTAAGGAAATTCTGTAAATGTACACGAATTACTAACCCATTATAAGGTTTATTATTTCTTGGTCTAAATTGTGTTTGCATTTGTTATGGAAGTGGTGGTAAGAGCATTCAAAGTTACTGAAGTGTCTTGAAGCAGTGATTCTGTTTAATGTTTGATGGTGGTCATCGTGGTGAGACTTTGTGTGTGTATGTGCAGGACTGGCTACTTAATTTGCAAGGCCCAGTGAAAAATTAAAATGTGGGACTCTGCCAAGGACCCAGACATCCCCTCCCTACCCAAGGGCTCAACTCATAACACAAGACGGCAGCCAACCCTGACTCACAGCAGATTGCAACCTCCCTATCAGGATGTGCTAGGTATTTGAATAAACACCTGCCAATCTGCATTCTGAATACACCCTAACACTGCAGGAACAGGGCAGGGCTAGTATCCACCTTGCCCTGCCCCAAGACAGCACAGCACACCCACCTTTTCTGACCCTCCCTAAGCCTGCACCTAGACTTGCAGGTGGCCAAGGACTATACTGAACAGAAACTTGCTCTGGTTGCATGCCCATGAAACCCACTGTGTGTGCATCATACATCACAATATACTTCCTAGGGAATTTTTAAAAATATTTTCACATTTGCATAAGATAAACATTGCAAGATTGTCTCTAATAAATGTAAATTTTGAAAATTGTCCCTCTTACAAGGCCAGGAATAATTCCAAACAACACAGAATAATTCATGGCTGCCATTTTAATTTTTATTTATTTATTTATTGTTTTTTAGAAATGTGGCCTCACAATGCTGCCCAACCTGGAGCGCCATGGTTATTCACAGGCACCATCATAGAGCCTACAGCCTTGAAATCTTGTGCTCAATTGATCATCCTGCCTCAGGATAGGGATAATAGCTGGTGCTACTGGGCCAAGCTAATTCATGACTCTCTTTTTAATCCAAGTATGGTAACCAGATTATAGTCTCATCACTGAGTGTCATCCTTTTCCCTTACATGCAATGGTAGTATCTATTATATTTTATGTAATATATAAAATAACAGAATAAATAGGCTGTTATATATTATAATATATATAAAATAACAGATATAATAAATATCTGTTATTTTATATATATTATATAGTATTAGATATATACAAATAAGCATATATGTGTGTATGTATTTTTTTCAGTAAGAGAAGTAAATTATGTCAACTCTAAGTTGTAATTCCCAAAAAAACTCCCTTTCAAAGAAGTGACATTTTCATTAGTCTTTATATTCATAGACAAACCCAAAACACAGCTATTATTAGGGAGAACGTGTTCCATTATGAATCTGTTTGACAAACGATAAATAATATTGAAACTATCTTAAGGTAGTAATTTAATAGAATAAAATAGTTTCAAACACCTCTTTACTCCCATTTAATTTCACCTTTACTCACGGGTAATCACTGATGTAACTCCTTGTAAGCTTTTCTAAACACCGAGGATTTATTTTGCTTTGAGATGTTCATTTGGAGATTTCAAAACTCATCTCAAATTTAGGGGAGAATTCTTTCATAAATATCTTTAAATTAATTCTGTTTACAGCCAAGCAGGATCATGTCAGTCCTGCAACTTGTCAGTAGAATTGAATTTCAGGCAACTCTTGGTTTTTTGCCAGCCTTCCTTCTCTCTCATCAGGTGGGTATAATCAAAAGTAGGAGTTGGGGCAGTTCTTTCAACTCTGCCATATAATCTGCATGGGTCCCCAACCTAGTAAAAGCATGGAGTTGGCTATATAGACATAGTTTTAAACAAGGTTCCTTGCAATGATTGTTACCCTAATCCCCTTCTATATAAGAACTGGAGCTGCCACTGCTCTTCAATCCCAGGAAACACTTTTGGCGTTAAGAGAGTCAAAGTCACCTATGCAGAATTTAAAGGACACCAAGCCACTTATTAAGCTTTCTAATTCCCCTGCCACCACCTCCCTCAAGTATCAGACATCAGTCAGGAGAACTGTGATTATCCCTTCTCTAAACTCCTCCTTACCCTAAAAATCAATCTTAACACACCTGCCAAGGTGATGGCCATTTAAATTAGACTATCTGATTACCAAAATTAAACCAATCCAGGTTCCTCCTCTGCATTAAGAAGTCAGCTTAAAAAAAATACCTGATCACTGCCAATGTCATTAAGTAGGCAGCACATTATAGTAGAAAGGACATGGACATTAAAGTGATTCAAATTCTGATTCTGCTTTTAATAGCTTTGTGAACTCAGAGAATTAGCTTGATCTCCTAGTGCCTCAGAGTATTTAACCAAATGTAGAAGTGATCGCAATAAATGGGACAATCTATGTCTCTGCCTTGTAGATAACAAGGTTATTTATATGTTTGATGATTACTTATATATATATATATATATATAACATATATATAACATATATATATTACATATATATATATAACATAAAATGAAATAATCTTGCCATTTTTTTGTGTTCAATCGAAGTCTTAAGGAACTGGGGAAGAAGGCATATATATATATATATATATATATATATATATATATATATCCAGGCTGGGATTACAGGTGCCCACCACCATATCCAGCTAATTTTTGTATTGTTAGTAGAGATGGGGTTTCACCATGTTGGCCAAGCTGGTCTTGAATTCCTGACCTCAAGTGAGCCTCCCGCCCTGATCTCCCAAAGTGCTGGGATTATAAGCATAAGCCGCCATGTCCGGCCAAATATATTATATTTTTATAACTTTAATGTGGAAAGGGCGATTCACAGAAAGAGAAAGGGAGGTTCCAAATGAGACTCCCAGTGTAAGTTGTGGATACTTGAGATGTAAGTCAAAGGCATCCTACAGCCTGGGGAAGAGAGACAGTAAATGAAAATGGGAACAGAAAAGAAAAAGTGGTTTACCTTTCAATTGTTCTAACACTATCTTCATTCATACTCCCCAATTCTCCCACTACACAAATTGTTATGGGGGACACATTGTTCCTTAATGTGCAAAGTTAGTGTTTGTTTGCACACAACGAATTAGCTCCAAAAGGGAAAAGTGACCAGAAACCCTTTCCTTTTCTCTATGCATCTCTGTTAAGAAGAAGGTGTAATTCCCTAGAGAAAACACTGGTGAAATTCTGCTGCTGTGTTTGTGGCCCCTAATCAGGACAACAATTGAAAACTGAAGCAGATCGTCTAAGAGTGAAATGCAAATCAAACACATGAATATACCTACATATATTCCCATACTATTTTCATCATTGATTAACCAGACACATGACCTTTTCAGTAAGAGAAATAATTGGCAGTTTTAACAGACAAAAAATTGATCCCATTACTCAGGACAGAATTTTCCACCTTTCTCAAAAGAGATGCTTATTAAAGAGGTCAGTTTTTTCCCCCCTCAGGGTCATGCATATGTAAGTAAGCAGGGCCATTATGTGCCATCTATGAGAACGGACGGGTGAGCCATAAACACAAACATTCACATGCAGCCAGGTCTCCAGCGTTCCTGTTCACCAATTACAGTAATGCTGATGACATATCTAGTTTAATGCATATGGCATTAAAGTAGTCCCCCCTTTTCTAGGAAAATCTAATTACGCCAAACCCAAGCACTCAATCAAACCTGTTATTCTGTGGCTAAACAGCCTGGCGTTAATGCAATTTGAGGAGATACAGGCCGTGACTAGAGACGTCATGTATTAACAATATCTAATGGGAGCTCCCGTAGGTAAATGAATATGCTAACAAGCAAGATCACTGCTAAATCTAATATCTTTAAGCTGTTTAATTCCAAACAGTCCCTTAATAAATCAATTGACCGGGAGAGCTGATGCCCCTATCAATTATTCAAGAGGGCAAATAAATATTTCAGATGATTTGATAGGAAGGATGGTGCTGGTCTTATAGAAAGCTTTGCATTTCATTAGCCTCTTGCTAAAAGTTTTATAATGAGCAGAACACAGGTGGCATTCCCACTGTAGAAATGGGAATCGGGGAAATAAGAGATTGGAGATCAAGACTTCCTTCATCTCTGCGTTATTTCATTATCCAAACTTTTCTTTTGTAATGTGAAAATTGGAGTCAAGTCCCCCAAAGAATTATCATTCTCTGCAATCACAAAGGAAATTAAAATGATCAAAAGTATGTCATATTGCAGGAGTCTTAATTGTAATTCCTATTGGAAATGCAATTATGAGATACCAATATCATGAATATAATTTATGCGGTTCCACATCCAAATAGCCCTTCACCAAATATTTAATATTATCAATTCCATTTTCCAGAACAAAAAACTGAGTTCCTCTAGTCATTTAGAAAGTGCTGACTAGGTCACCTGTGTTTGAAAGCAGGCACTTTTTTTCTTCTTTAGAGACTATCATTCATATTGAAAGCATACATTCCTGTTTAACATGATATCTGTCTTATGAATAATCCACATTTAGGTTGTGATCCTTTGTACCAAGAAATAAAAGAAATGGAAAAGCATCAAAGTGATTGGCATCATTTTTCTTAATGTGCATGTGAATGGGTGTTTAAAATGGACTTAGTAGAGAAAGATTCAAGAAAAAAAAAAAGAATGCAACTAAGTCAGTTACCCCTGGAATAGTGGACACAAACAGTACCACTATTGCTTCTTGTTTCATACTGTGGAGGTGGTGACCCAGATGCTATTGGAAGTGCCTGAAAACTACTGATGCCTTAAATAAGCATTTCCATATTATCTGTGAAAGGGAAGTATTTGTCTATTTTTTTCATAAGCTCAGAAATTGATCAAACAACAACTTTATCAAATTTTAAGATTGCAGGCTGTGAAACTAAAATAGCGTGTCATCTCTTAACAGCATTTTACAGTTTACAAATGTAAAATCTCTGTTAAATTACTGTAAGCATTATTGTTATGAGAAGTACTGTAGAAGAGAAAAAGAATTTAGATTATCTGAAAAATAAAACTTAATTGTCAGAATGTTTGAATGTAAAAGCAGTTGACGACTATTTTTCTAAATAAAAAGATTCATATAAAAATCAGTGAATGAGTATTTTCTGTGCAGGCAGTTATACTCTACAAAATACTCAATGAGCTACGAAAAAGACATCTCAGCTACAGAAAATCATAATTTAAATGTTAGGTTTGTTCATTTTCAGCTTCATGAATCAATAGAGTAAATCCTTTACATTATTCTGTAAGTAAAATCTGGTCATGTTTAAAATCATATTTGGGGACTTCTACTCATCAGAAGTACCTTTTCATGGAGCCATTTAATTAAGTGTTTATTTCTTTAATATTCTCAACCCCACAGAAACCATCAAGAATTTAAACAAAATGACAGATGTAACATATCTGGCAATGTCCTCATTTTCCCCTGCTTCAAATACCTAGTGATTACAGAAATTTATTTATTTATTTATTTTTATTGTACTTTAGATTCTGGGGTACATGTGCAGATCATGAAAGATTGTTGTATAGATACATTCATGGCAAGGTGGTTTGCTGCTTCCACCCCCTCATCATCTATACCTGACATTTCTCCCCATGTTATCCCTCCCCACCCTCCCTCCCACTATCCCACCCCCAGACCCCCGAACAGACCCCGGTGTGTGATGCTCCCCTCTCCGTATCCATGTGTTCTCATTGT
This sequence comes from Alouatta palliata, assembly GCA_004027835.1. Classification (NCBI taxonomy): domain Eukaryota; kingdom Metazoa; phylum Chordata; class Mammalia; order Primates; family Atelidae; genus Alouatta; species Alouatta palliata. The sequence continues at coordinate 2,739 of PVKV010012577.1, read as the reverse complement.
TCAACACCCTCCTTATTTTTAAATTAACTTTACCTGAAAAAATGAAATTCATATTGAATCAGAAATTAAAAAGAAATATCTTAAAGATGGAAGGCATGTGAAATTGGATGTAAAGAGGGGACAAGAACCAGAAATCTATCAGGAGAGAATGTCTATGGATGGTAAAATTATGTCCTGGGATGCTCCAAAGAGAGGTAGCAGAAAGGGTATCTCATGGGATGACACTTTGGATGCCATATCTGGAGGATTTAGGCATCCATACCCTTTATAACGGTAAACTTTCTGAAGGAATCAGGAAACAGAGTGTGGTAATACCCAGGCTGGAAAGAAAGATTTCATACTCAAAAGACAAAATATTGGTATTTTCTCTTCATCACTGAGGAAGGCCTGTGTAATTAAATGCATAAACTGGTGCACCTGACCAAGAAACACACACAGTTGGGCAAAGACAAGAAAGACACCTATCTCTACGACTTTGAGAAACAGAGAGAACAGATCAATATATTAAAATAAGCAGAGTTGGCCGCGTGCAGTGGCTCACACCTGTAATTCCAGAACTCTGGGAAGCCGAAGCCTGTCAATCACCTGAGGTCAGGCATTTGAGACCAGCCTGGTCAGCATGGTGAAACCCTGTCCCTACTACAAATGCAAAAATAAGCCAGGTATGGTGACAGGTGCCTGTAGTCCAAGGTACTTAGGAGGCTGAGGCAGGAGAATCACTTGGTCCCAGGAGGTGGAGGTTGCAGTAAGACGAGATCATGCACTGCACTCCAGCCTGGGCGACAGAACGAAACTCTGTCTCATAAATAAATAAATAATACCACAGTTAAAACCCTAAAAGAGATGTAGGAAGCCAGGCAGTCCACTACAAAGGCAATTAAAGAATTCAGAAATAAAATTATGATAAAAAAATGATTATTAACAATAATACTGATAAAAATAGTAATAAAATTTCAATCCAGTGAGTGAATAGCATAGTAAGCACAACTGAAAAATGCATTTAGTGAGCTGGAAGACTATCTAACATTTATATAGACTCCTGTCTAAATTTTCAACAAGAAATTGATCTTACATTAACTCCTGCCAAAGAATGGCTTGAGACAGGAGATATTTCAGCGTACTGGATGAAGGCACAAATTAACCATCTCTCCTCTCCTCTAAGAACCAAAAGTTTTATCTTCAGGTTAAACTAAATCATCAAACCACAACTACCAGGGCAATAAAATCTAAACTTTTCAAAGCAACACCTTCTTTAAGTTGAGATTTAACAGTATATTCTCAGCCTTCATAGGAAGGTATTATAAGAAATGCCTTTTGAAGAATGTTCTGTATTTTCAGAAGATCAGAGTTGAAGACATTGCTCACCAGATTACTTAGTGTCCCACAGATGAAGATCTATATGACATTTTTTGTACTAGACATTTAGCACAAGAAAAATAATTTTTCCACAGGAGATTTCCTTTATATGGTGACATAAAATCCACATTTCAATGTGTATCCCTTTTGCTTTGTTTGCCAGGAAGCGCCTAGCTAAATATATTAATTAACTAAATGATTCCAGATATGTGAAACATACATTTGTATATTCTTTATGATGTTTTAGATCTGTCTTATTTTTAAAATTTGACCTTAGGCTTTTATAGAAATAGGCAATTTAAATAAATTTGACATTTTAAGCTGCCTGAAGTGTTTTATAAGCATCTAAGTTTATGTAATAAGTAACTAATAAAACATAAATTGAGTAGGGTCCCACAGTTCATCTAGGAAAATGGCCTCTAAGCAATGTTTGGAAACATAAAGCACATTAGATTGAGTTCTGGTTTACTAAAATCAAGGCAACAGATTCTAAACTTCAATTATCATCAACACTAGTCAAATCTTACTTTCATACTTCACAACTCTTGAAGACTTCTTCTCTCCTCTAACACATAATACTTGAACTTCTTTCTCATCTAAAGTAGATGACATCATATCCTCCTTCTCAGAACAGTAAGCTTTACGAAGAAATGTTATCTTTGCCCTGCTACCAATCATACAAACCTACATACATCTTTCATCCCTATTCTTTGAAGAACTGAGTTTGAAAGAATGGGGATCTCGCAGGGGATGTGAAATTAAATTGAATGTTTATTTTATTATATTTTCTACTAGACACCCATAACAGAAAAGAGAACTTGAACAACACTATAAACAAATTAGATTTAACAGACAAATATAGAACACTCTACCCAACAAGGATAGAATACACATTTTTCTCAAGTGCACATGGAACAGTCTCCAGTGTAGACCATATCTTAGGCTACAAAAAAATCTTAATCAATTTAAAAAGACTGAAATTATACAACATGTCTTTATTAAATTACTATGGAATATAACTAAAAATAAGAGAAGGAAAACTGGAAAATTTGTAAACGTTGATAAGAGAGCACTTCACGGTAATACAAAGAAGGAGGGATGGACAAGGATGAAAATATAGGTAGATTTAGGCCGGGCGTGGTGGCTCACGCCTGTAATCCCACCACTTTGGGAGGCCGAGGCGAGTGGATCACGAGGTCAAGAGATCGAGACCATCCTGGTCAACACGGTGAAACCCCGTCTCTACTAAAAATACAAAAATTAGCTGGGCATGGTGGCACGTGCCTGTAGTCCCAGCTACTCGGGAGGCTGAGGCAGGAGAATTGCTTGAACCCAGGAGGCGGAGGTTGCGGTGAGCCGAGATTGTGCCATTGCACTCCAGCC
>PVKV010012576.1:0-65024 GCA_004027835.1 Alouatta palliata | reverse complement strand
CCTGGGAGGCAGAGGTTGCAGTGAGCCGAGATCACACCATTGCACTCTAGCCTGGGCAACAAGAGCAAAACTCCGTCTCAAAAAAAAAAGAGAGAGAAGCAGATTAGCAAGTACTAGGGCTGAGGGTGCATGACTTCTAATTGGTACGGAGTTTCCTTCCGGGGTGATAAAAATGTTCTGGAACCCCATAGAGGTGATGCCACCATGCCCAGCTAATTTTTGTATTTTCAGTAGAGACGGGGTTTCACCATGTTGACCAGGATGGTCTCGATCTCTTGACCTCGTGATCCACCCGCCTCGGCCTCCCAAAGTGCTGGGATTACAGGCGTGAGCCACCGCGCCCTGCCCACATCTGTGGTCTTTCTATGGTCTCTAAATTTTTCACCTCAAAACAAAATCAAGGAAAGTTATTCTGTGTGGTGGAATACTAAGCTATGCTTCTTGCATTTGGAAGACATTTGCACAAAATCTCCCATTTATAAAAAGCCATTAGTGTCTGTGTGTGGCTCTCTGTCTCTCACTTCACTCCACGAACTTCCCATATATCCTACGGTGTTCATGGATAAACATTTCTTAGTGTATTTGGTTTGGTAGGAGAAGTTAGAATTTAATAAGAGGTGGTGGAAGCTGGAAGATGTATCAGAAATAAATGTTGGTAGCATTTCAGCCACCATACCATATTATCTTGAAATATGGTCAAATTCTAAACTGTGTCACATCGACAGCTTTGTTTAGACTGTTCCTTTTTGTCTCAGTAGGGACCAGTACAACAGGGTAAACATTACAGAAAGACAGACCTAGACCCAACATATTACACAAAATTCTTAGAAGATTCTCACAGTACAAAGTATGCTATGCAAGATGGATGAATTTGCCTTTTCTCAGAAGTCAACACGATACGAAATGCTTATTTTTTAGGGACAGGGTAAAGAAGATTCCTAGAGAGTCAACCAGAATAAAAATAGTTCTGTGAAGTCATTTTTTTTCGAGCTTCTAACTAAAAGTTTAACATTAAATAACCCCAAAATACCAAAGTATACCAATTTAGGATATTCTTCATCATAAGCTCCTAAAGATTACATCTAGTGAGATATCACTATCAGCATCAACCTTTGATTGTAAGAGTAAATCTAGACTGAGACTTAGAGCTTATCATATTTCCATGCTTATCTGGCTTGGATTTGGTATTTCTGGCGTAATAAAGGCCACAGTATGGAAGAATAGGAAGAAAGTAAAATTAAGAGTCTGGAGAATTGACTAATTCTGACTACATTACTATAAATTATTTCATCAGTGTGCCATCATTTCCTCATTTATAAAATTATACCTACTCTATTAAATCTTACGTCCACTATTTATTATACAGGCAAATGAGGCCAGGCATGGTGGCTCACACCTGTAAGCCCAGCACTTTAGGAGCCCAAGGTGGTCAGATCACTTGAGGTCTGGAATTTGAGACCAACCTGACCAACATGGTGAAGCCTTGTCTCTAATAAAAATACAAAAATCAGCTGGACTTGGTGGTGGGTGCCTCAGAAGGCTGAGCCAGGAGACTCACTTGAATCTGGGAGGCGGAGGTTGCAGTGAGTAGAGATCACACCACTGCACTCCAGTCTGGGCAACACAGTAAGACTCCATCATAAAAAAGAAAAAAAAAAATCTGTAACTGCTAAGAAAATGCTTATATTTGTTTAGAATCATTTTATTTAAATTGTTTAAATCAGGTAGTTTTGACAAACACATTTTATCTTTTCATTGGAAACAACATACAAGTGAATAGACAAACAAAAATTAACAACTACCACCAAAAATAAAAACAGAAAAAATTCACCTATCAGAAACAAAGTCTAAACACCACCACAACAGCAGCAACAAAGTTAACAACGACAAAGTCAAATGTTAACTTTCCTTTTGCCTAGATAGTTTTCATTTGGGTTTTCTATGAACTACAACTCTGGACTATTCTCATACAATACTTAGTCATCTCCACTGATTACTGATGCTGCCGCTCCTGCTTCTGATGATGATCATCATCATCATGATAAAAAAAAATTGTTAAAATTTTATGGAGAGTAGCCAAGATATTTGCTAAACATTTGGCATGTATTATTTTCTTTAAGACACACTATTATCCTTTGAAGTACATATTATTATTTCTGTTTTTTTACAGATGATGAAACTAAAACATAGACATATAATTAACTAGCACAAGATCATATAGAGAGTCAGATTTCAGTTCTTTCCTCTCAATCAAAATACTGTGCTCCCTCTGATGATAAAGTGCTTCCAACTGCTTTAGAAATTTTATGATATGTTATTTAATTATAAAATATTAGTGCCAGAAAAAAACCCTAGCAACTTTCTTTTTTTCTTTTTTGTTTTCTTTTCTTTTCTTTTTTTTTTCTTTTTTTTTTTTTTTTTTGAGGTGGAGTCTCATTCTGTTGCCCAGGCTAGAGTGCAATGGTACAATCTCGGCCTACTGCAACCTCTGCCTCCCAGATTCAAGTGATTCTCCTGCCTCAGTCTCCCAAGTACTTGGGATTACAGACACCCACCACCATGCCAGCTAATTTTTGTATTTTAGTAGAGACAAGTTTTTGCCATGTTGGTCAGGATGGTCTCAAAATCCTGACCTCAGGTGATCCACCCATTTCGGCCTCCCAAATTGTTGGAATTACAGGCATGAGCCACCGCACCCAGTCAACTCTGTTTTCTAATCCACACTCTTACATTTCCAATGGGATGGCTAAATCAAATTCACAGGCTCATCCAAGCAAGTGACATTTCAATTAATGATTTTAATGAGTTTATATATTACATCCAAAACAAGTTATGAGATCAAAGTCCTGTTTTTCTTCCTTGAGTCCCATGACACCTACAAAACTATTTAAAGGAGTTTTGTAATCAATTGTCCATTGAGAGACCGAGCATCCCAGGACAACTTTCCTTTTCATAAAGGATTTATCTCACACTGCTCTGAACTAAAATCAGAAAAATCTAAAACGAGTTGGATCCCATTGGATCTTAAGGAAATCTCATCTGACAAACCTATTTCTAAAAGACGTCTATTAATAAATTTTATTTGCCATTCTCTTTGAAGAATATATGCAGATAGCAGAAATATTAGTGTTGGTTACACTCAATCTATTCTCTTTCCTTTACAAATAGCATTGTACTGTGCTTAACCACACAGGAATTGGAGTTAGGCAAATGAGTATAACTTCAGGTCTAAATATAATTTTCTAGAAGTCATTGAACTTCTCCACACCTAAATTATTTGTTATATTTAATTAGCATAATAATATAATAATGAAATCAAGATTGAACTAGGTAGCTTATTATAGCATACTTAATAGAAGTTGCTACGTTGTAGATGCATCAAAATTCTGTTATTATATATTGTAATTATTACTATTAATGCCATTATGATTATTTAACAATTTAATATCTGACTTTGAAATGACAAATTCTCCAAACACAAACAATTAACCACACTGTAGGTGATTATGTAGTATGTTCTTATACAATCTAAAGTTTTGACCGGGCATGGTGGCTCATGCTTATAATCCAAGCACTTGGGAGGCTGGGGCAGGCAGATCACAAGACCAAGAGATCGAGACTAGCCTGGCCAACATGGTGAAACCTCATCTCTACTAAAAGTACAAAAATTAGCTGGACATGGTGGCAGGTGCCTGTAGTCCCAGCTACTTGGGAGTTTGAGGCAGGAGAATCACTTGAACCTAAGAGGCGGAGGTTGCAGTGAGCTGAGATCATGCCACTGCATTCCAGCCCTGTGACAGAACGAAACTCCGTCTCAAACAAACAAAATTCCTAAGGTTTAGCATCCTGCTACAGAAAAATATTATACGATTGCTTTTCCCCAAATTCGTAAACAGGCATAGTCAGTTTCTTTCTCATGGCAATAAGGTACAGAACAAATTGGGCAGTGATTTTTTTTTCTTTTTTCTTTTTTTAATTTTTTTTTAAATTTTGCCAATTGCCATGAGTAAAGTAAGCTTAGGTCTATTCCAGTACCATCTTCTGCCCACTCTCTTAGCCCACATATATACACAAACTGAAACACACACACACATACCCAGAAATAGCAGAGATACATTTTATCTGAGGTAAATTCATGATCTTTTCTACATTCACAACAAACGTTTTGTTGATGCTTTAGAGGAAAAAGAACCCTACCTCATCACCATCAAGAACTTTGAATTGTAGAACTTATTTTGCACAATGGGCTATCAACGTTTTTCTCTAGATTTTAGAAATAAGTCTTATAAGAAATGAGCATATATAGTCTAGTCTGTGACAAATGGGACAGTATCCCAAGATAATTTCCAGTCCCAGTAGGTCTTCTGACAATTAATTACTCTCATCCTAGTGGTATAGGTGTATGGCTTAGCTGATTTCTCTTAAATGAAAAAAAGGTAAAGGATAATAACACAATTGACTATAACGTAACCAGTAATAACATAACATGTCATCATTGAGAGAGGTTTGATTAAAGCAACAGTCTTTTAGTTCTACCAGCAAAAAATACATATTTATCCTGTAAATACTTACTTCTATTAGTTCTCATTATGAATTCAGATACTTAATGATACCTTTGAAGTATTTAGTTACATGATGGAATTCTAAAGTACAAGCTCAATATATTGAGAAGAATCTCAGGTATTCTAATTTTTGCTTGCTTTTCCATTGTTGGAGTGACTAGAAAGAAATATGTCTTGAATGTTAAGCTACAGGAGTAAACACTGCTGATTCAGACAACCTAGATTTGAATGGTAGTTGTGCAACTTCACAGCTATGGGATGTTGAACTACTTACTTAATCTAATGTTTACTAATTTTTAAATTGTGAATAATAATTGCAAATGTCAAATTCTTATCAAGATTGAGATAACTCAATATCACTTGTTCAGCAGATGGTACTTGTTCCATGACTCTTAGTTTTCTCTAACAGTTATAGCAGTATTTGCAAAAGTATTTCTTAATACTTTATAACACTGCTCTAGATTGTAACATCCTTTAAATGATTGACAATGGCGTAGTCTATACTTTACGATTCTTAAGATAGATTGACAGACTAGAGAGTGGATAAATACAGAATATGATCTGACATCTTTTTTTTTTTTTTTTTTTTTGAGACAGAATCTCCTTTGGAATTTTCTATACCTGGTAGAAAAATTGAAATCAGTTTTGTGGCTTATAGAAGGGCTTTTTATTTAATAAGTCGACCTAGGTTAGAAATAGAAGGTTTAAACAAAGTTGTCAACCTTTAAGAGCATGCAGTAAATGATTCAATAGTGCACTCATTTATATAGAAGAGGAATGTTATCTCTAAAACTGAAAGCAGCTTATTCATAGGTTGTGTCTTTTATGTGGTAGGAAACATAAGGTTTAGAAAAAGATGCAATCAGGCAAGAAAAAGAAACAAACGATATTTAATTAGGAAAAGAGGAAGTCAAATTATCGCTATTTGCAGATGGCATGATTGTATATTTAGAAGACCCCATCGTCTCAGCCCAAAATCTCCTTAAGATGATAAGCAACTTTAGCAAAGTCTCAGGATACAAAATCAATGTGCAAAAATCACAAGCATTCCTACACACCAATAACAGACAAAAAGAGAGCCAAATCATGAGAAAACTCCCATTCACAATTGCTACAAAGAGAATAAAATACCTAGGAATACAACTAACAAAGGACGTAAAGGACCTCTTCAAGGAGAACTACAAACCACTGCTCAAGGAAATAAGAGAGGACACAAAGAGGCTCATGGTTAGGAAGAATCAATATCATGAAAATGGCTATACTGTACAAAGTAATTTATAGATTCAAGGCTACCCCCATCAAGCTATCATTGACTTTCTTCACAGAACTGGAAAAAACCACCTTAATTCATATGGAACCAAAATAGAGCCCGCATAGCCAAGACAGTCCTAAGCAAAAAGAACAAAGCTGGAGGCATCATTATCTGACTTCAAACTACTACAAGTTTACGTTAATCAAAACAGCATGGTACTAGTACAAAACAGAGATACAGACCAATGGAACAGAACAGAGGCCTCTGAAAAAATGCCACACACCTACAACTATCTGATCTTCGACAAACCTGAAAAAAACAAGCAATGAGGGAAGAATTCCCTGTTTAATAAATGGTGTTGGAAAAACTAGCTAACCACGTGCAGAAAGCTGAAACTGGACCCATTCCTTACACCTTATACAAAAACTCACTCCAGATGAATTAAGGATTTAAACATAAAATCTAACACGATAAAAACCCAACATGATAAAAACCCTAGAAGAAAACCTAGGCAATAGAATTCAGGACATAGGCATATGCAAGGACTTCATGACTAAAACACCAAAAGCAATGGCAATAAAAGCCAAAATAGACAAATGAGATCTAATTAAACTTAAGAGCTTCTGCACAGCAAAAGAAACAATCATTAGAGTAAACCAGCAACCAACAGAATGGGAAAAAAAAAATTTGCAAGCTACCCACCTGACAAAGGGCTAATATCCAGAATCTACAAAGAACTAAAACAGATTTGCAAGAAAAAAACAAACAAGCCCATCAAAAAGTGGGTGAAGGACATGAACAGGCACTTTTCAAAAGAAGACATTTATGCAGCCAACAATATGAAAAAATGCTCATCATCAATGGTAATTAGAGAAATGCAAATCAAAACCACATTGAGATACTATCTCATGCCAGTTAGCATAGCAATCATTAAAAAAATGTGGAAACAACAGAATCTGGAGAAGATGTGGAGAAATGGGAACACTTTTACACTGTTGGTGGGAGTATAAATTAGTTGAATCATTGTGGAAGACAGTGTGGCAATTCCTAAAGGATCTAGAAATAGTAATACCATTTGACCCAGCAATCCCATTACTGGGTGTATACCCAAAGGATTATAAAGTGTTCTCTTATAAAGACACATGCCCATGTATGTTCATTGCAGCATTGTTTGCAAGAGCAAAGACTTAAAACAAACCCAAATGCCCATCAGTGATAGACTGGATAAAGAAAATGTGGCATATATGCCATGCAATACTATGCAGCCATAAAAAAGGAGTTCATGTCCTTCGTGGGGACATGGATAAATCTGGAAACCATCATTCTCAGCAGACTGACACAAGAACGGAAAACCAAACACCACATGTTCCCACTCATTAGTGAGTGTTGAACAATGAGAACACATGGACACAGGGAGGGGAATGTCACAAACTGGGATCTGTTGTGGGGTAGGTGGCTAGGGGAGCAATATCAGGTGGTGGGGAGGTTGAGGAGGGATAACATTAGGAGAAATACCTAATGTAGGTGATGGGAGAATGGAGGCAGCAAACCATCATGGCATGTGAATACCTATGTAACAATGCTGTAGGATCTGCACATGTACCCCAGAACTTAAAATATAATTAAAAAAGAAAATGAAAAAGATGCTTCCATGTAAGGAATCACAATAAGCCCCCAGATGACTGGACCTACAGAAACAAGGAGTCTAAATTGCTGATATTTCCAGTTTTCCATATTATATTCTGTCTTCAATATGGTAGATAATTGTATTCTTTAATGGGATAATGAAAGACAATCTGATTTGTTTTTTCAGAGCTGGAAATTTACAAATTTAGAGACCAGTATTGACATTTTTTGTTTCTCCTGCTAAGAAAATGTAAATTAATTGAGAAAGTTTGCTTTTCTTTTGAGGATTAGGGAGGGGGAGAAAATACTCTACAGATTAAAATCTACAAGTACTACAAGAAAATACTATACAGATAAAAAGCTATGGTACCATGAGCGGTACTGTAAAGGAACCACCAGACCCAAATTATAACTTAGAAACTTTGTTATCTATATATTGTTAAATATTAGTATTGTACAGTAAAAGATAAACTCAACTATCTGAAGTCTTCAGAACTGTTCCAGACAATCTCTGAAACTTTGGAATATCCTGTCCAATAAGGGCATTTTTATATACTTTGCCACAGTTTACACTGATGGTACGATTTATTCTGAATGCCTTTTTATGTGTACCTGGGGCTTTTGGGTTATGTTGCATTAGTTTGGGCCATTAAAAATTGCATGTCTAAAATCAGGCAAGGGGGTTCTCCATGCCTATGTGACTGACCCTCAACAAAACCCTGGACACAAAGACTTGGTAGGCTTCTCTTATTGGCGATATTCCATGCTTGTTATCAGACAATACTTCTCGGAGAATTAAGTGCTGCCTGTGTGATTCTACTTAAGAGGACAAGTGGAAGCCCATACTTGGTTCTCCTGGAAACTGACCTATTCTTTTCCTTCTAGAATTTAATCTGTACATTTCTGCAACAGGTTCACCGTGTACTGATTACCTACTTCTCTGGGTCCAGTGAGACAGAACATCCATACAAACAAGTAGCATGAAGCAGGCAGCAAAGGACGACAGAAGCCTAGGATTTATTGAAAGCTGGGCTTCCAAAGTTCAGGAAAGATGCCCAGAGTGAATGGCATCTCATCTGCATATGCCTCAGTTGCACTGCAGCTAAGGGGACCCAGAAAGCAGACTATCCTGGTTTTGTACCCTGGGGTTGCAAGAATTGCTAGGCTAAAGCCTTGAAGGAAAACCTGTTTCTTAGGTGAAGGAGGCATTGGCCAGAACAACACAGGCTCTGTTCCAGCTGCCTCCCCTGTCTCAGAATGTTGTATTTCCAGCAGATTCTAGAGTTATTGTTGTGAATTATACATGAGGAAGGAGGGTCAACTGGATTGCTCAAAGTCTACCTTAAAAACTTTCCTGCAATCTTGAGTTATAATAAACTATAACCATAAGCATAATAGCTTGTATGAGTTCTGTGAGTTCTTTTAGTGAATCATTGAAACTGACGATAGTCTTTAGGACCTCTGATACAAGTACAAAGTTCTAAAACTGTCCTCAAGTGTTTTTTTTAAATAAGATTTCAACTTTCTTTATTTTTATGTAAAATATATAAAAATATATGATAGTTATAAAATATTTTACTATAAAATATGTAAAGTTTATTCTAAAAATGTCAATATAAATCAGAAAGCAAAAGAAATACTTATAAACTCACCACTGAAATTAAGTAAAAAGCGAAGAATACTAAATATTGCCAAAATTGGGAATTCTCTATGATCATCCTCATTATCTTGCTTCCCTGACAGAGGCAGCTACTTTTCTGCATTATTCCCTAGATTTCAATTTTAAGAATAATTTCATCTATAGTCCTAAAACTATTCTTTTAATAAATCTACTTTTTAAAATTTTTGAACATTGTAAATGTGATATCACGTTTTTCATCTGTAGTGCTTATGTTTTTCTTTAATATTGTGTTTCTGGCTGGGCGCTGTGGCTCATGCCTGTCTCTACTAAAAATGCAAAAATTAGCTGAGCGTGGTGTGGGCACCTGTAATCTCAGCCACTTGGGAGCCTGAGGCAGGAGAATGGTTTGAACTTGAAAGGCAGAGGTTTCAGTGAACCTAGATTGTGCCATTGCATCCCAGCCTTGGTGACAGAGCAAGACTCTGTCTCCTCCCACCCCAAAATTTATGTGTGTGTGTGTGTGTGTGTGTGTGTGTGTGTGTGTGTAGTTTCTATCATTCTTCCATGTTCATACATATTTCTTCACTCTGTAATTTCACAATTTGTAGTATTCTTTTCCTTTGCTGTATCACAATTAAATTGATTATTACCTAATTTTATGACCAATGCTACTATGAATGCTATTTTACAATAGTACAAAAGTCTGCATTGATTTGATATAGAGTATACATATTTCAACTTTAAAATATAGCAAATTATTTTCTAAATTTCTTGTTCACATCAACACTCTCAACAACAGAACATAACACTCCAGGTTACTTATACTTGCTAATACTTTTTATTCTCTGAAATTTAACATTTTCTGCCAATATAATAGGAGTAGCAGATATTTTTAATCTTAGCATACCTGGAATAATTTTTTGTGTATTACATGAGGTAGGGATCTTAGGATTTTTTCACAGTTATTAAAAAATGTATGTTCTCCTTATATCTTCAGTGATGTTTGATGATACACTAAATTTTTATTTTTGTGTGGGTCTAGTTCTGTGCTTTCTATTGTGATCATTGAAATTTTCATCATTGCTCTGCTTTCCTTGCTATTACAGCATTGATAGAGGCTTACTTGATACTTCTTCAAGAATGTCTTGGCCCTTTTTGTTCTGGGTTATTACTAAAAAAAATTATAACTGGCTTGTCACATTAATTGAGAATATTATTAAATTATTGTTTGGAATTATATTTACAATCCAATATTGTAAAAAGTATATTTTTGTAAGAATCATCCTCATAAACATGTAGTCACTGATTGTTTACATTATTGATGATCTTTTAATCATATTTTATAATTGTCTCCATAAAAGTTTAGAGTATCTGCTGTTAATTATATTTCCTAAGGGCATTGCATGCTATAAAAGATTTCCTGCACTGCACAATTTAACGTTAAAAATTAATGTTAAATAATTTCTGCCACGGCAAGGAAATACAACTAACCTCCAGATACTGATTCTATATTCAGCAACCCAATATCTTTTATTAATTCACATAATGTGTCATTTTATCCCCTTGCATGAGTCTATTTCTTAGACATCTGTTAAAGTTTTGTGTTTATTTGGTTTTGTTTTTCCTCAGCCTCCAATAAATTATTACCTGTTACTTCGAATTGGAGATGTTGAACAGCATTGTCATTAATTTTAAAGTGAATACCATTTAACTTCTGTTTATCAGCCTTGATCATAAAATGTACATTCATTTTTAAATTTGAATTGAAGTTGTGATTGAGCCTTTCAATGTCCTGAACCATTATTGGCATAAAGAAAGATAGAAAAATCCCATTTGTAATCATAAGTTATTAAAAACCAAAGTTCAAGCAACTAAAATAATAAAATTTTAGCCATTAAAAAGACCATGGCTTTAAAGGTTTTCCACTACTATTGAAAGCATTGTCATTTCAATATTTTATCTGGAAATTTGCAGTGTTAATTCTGTCACCTTTAAAAACAGATTAACCATTCAAAGTGAATGCCCAATAAACCTCATTATTAATAATATTTGAGGCATTTTAGCTTGAATTCGAAGAATAAATAGAGCAATTATTATTATTATTTTGTTTATTTATTTATTTGTTTATTTTAGATGGAGTCTCACTCTGTGGCCCAGGGTGGAGTGCAGTGGCGCCAGCTCAGCTCACTGCAACCTCCGCCTCCCGGGTTCAAGCAGTTCCCCGCGTTAGCCTCCTGCGTAGCTGGGACTATGGGTGTCTCACCGTGCCAGGCTAATTTTTGTATTTTTAGTAGGGACGGGATTTCACCATGTTTGCCAGGATGGTTTCGATCTCCTGACCTCCTGATCCACACCCCTCCTCCTCCCAAAAGTACTGGGATTACAGGCGTGAGTCACGGCGCCCGCCATGAGCAATTATTATAGAAAGGATAAATATAAGCAATGATTATCCTTAGAGAAAACCAAACACATGGTAAAGAAATTAAGACTCCCTTTCTTTACTGTAACAAATCCCTTTGAAAATTGCGAATTATTTCATTTTGCATTGGGGAAAATACAGAGTTCAGCATCAGAATGTTTTTTTAACTATGCTATTTTTATTCAGTCTCAAGGGAAATCAACAGATATTCCAATTATTTAATGAATCACATCTTTTCTATTCTTCTCTATTTAAAAACCCACGTGTATATTTCAACAACAAAATGACCAAAAAACCAAGTTTTCTTCATTCTTCATTGCAATTTATTATATGCATTTGTCTTAGTAACACAAAGAAGCTTATTAGAGTAAAACATTAGAATCCTGAAGTCAATCCTTATATAAATGACTTCCACAAACATGCTTCCATTATCAGAAGTAATAAAATATGAATATAATCATTTATAAAACTGACTTTATTAAATATTTTTGAAAATTCTAAATGAGTTAAATCTATGAATTTTTTTATTCATTATTGTATTCAAATATATTTATTGAATGCCTGCTATGTGGCGGACACTAATTAGCCTAGTCAATAACTGCAAAGATGTGTGCTCTAAAATAGTTTATTAGAAAGGTAAAAGAGAGAAAGATGTAATAACTGAAAATTATAGATTCTATTATTATATCCTGTGAAGATAATTAGATAGGTTTTTGTAATTAAGGGCTTCACTCAATCTTTGATGTTCAGATTTTGTTTTGTTTTGTTTAATTTTAGCTATATAAAGCACAACAATCTTATATAATAAAATCAAGATGTGGAAATACAAGTGAACAAAATAGTGTCATTTTTATCATGTAACTCAATGACTACCAAAGATATTTACTTTCTTTGAAAAGTAACTATTCAAACTTCTTTTTTACACTTTTTCTCTTTCTTCCTCTTCTTATTCCTATTCTTATTCTTACCTCCTTGTTCTTCCTCTCCTTCTTTTCTTCTTGCTGGTAGTTGAGTGACATGTGAAAATCTAGAACTTACTTAACATTTTATAAACTGTAATGTTCTCATGATCAGTACACAACTTAAACCCAGAAAGAGACTACGAGTGTAAAAACACTAATCTCTTATGCACCTTCCCTGAAAGTCAATACCTTTATTACTTCATGAGAAAATTAGAAGGAAACAATTATCTTGAATTTTAGCTTGAATTCCAAGAATATGTAGATCCATCATTATTATTATTATTTTATTTGTTTGTTTATTTTTTTGAGACAGAGTCTCACTCTGTGGACCAGGATGGAGTGCAGTGGTGCAATCTCAGCTCACTGCAAACTCCGCCTCCTGGGTTCAAGCAATTTACCTGTTTTAAGATTTCCATTGGTCATGAAAGCCTTTGTAATCTGTTAGAAAATACAATTACATATATTGCTATGCCATCAGGTTCAAAGATTATACACTTATATGTCTTAAAAATAAACTGAATGTTTAATTCATTCAAGACTTCCTTTATAAAAGATTATTTCTTTTATATTAATATAAATTATATAGGGATATATATATATATATGACTATACATATCATAATCCAAATAGGAGTCAAAGAATAATAAGACAAATCATTTTTTGAGTTTTTGGGTTTGGAATTAATGTTACCTAATTGAGACGCAATGGTATTATTTGTGGGTACATTCTTTAACCAGTGGTAAGATGTAAAATTAGGTGTTAAAAGTTATAAGAAAATTATAATCAGATTACTACATTTCTGTGTGTTAACAAAGGAATTTCTGTATATCTGGCATTATTTGCATGTGTATTATTTAGTATAATTTGTTTTAGAATATTAAGAGTCAGGCTACCCCCCTTCATATATATAATAATTTGATTTAAATTTGAAATTTAAATTTGAAATCTAAGGTATTAGTATCGTATTATTTGAAAGTTCTTAAGTTTAGTTCTAAGTATGATTTATTAAATATATGCATGATGTGTTTTATTACTTTTCATTAATTTGGTACATTCAAAATAAAAAAGACATAAAATATAAAATTTATAACTTCCATTTAAACTGTTTGAAGATTTTTAATTAACTACTTTTGTAAATGAGAATAGTCATTGTGCAAAGGCCCCTCAGAAGTGACTGTTAAATTCTACTAAGTATATGTAGAAAGCAAGTCTTAAATATCAACTTAACAGTTTCAAGATTTTACAGTGTCCCATCTTGATAACTGAAGAGATTTTGAATAGACTTTCGTGTAAATAGTACCACCTTTCCTCATCTAAAATAAGAGAGAAATAATTATAACTATCTCAACAAGTGATATAGAACATTTATTAAGAATTCAAATGTAAAATCTTAATGTGATGCTTAATGTATTATGAATTCCCTATACAAATAGACTCCCTTTCATATGGACCCCAAGTGTAATTTATTGCTATCTGGAGAATTTAGATCTAGAAAATATATACTTTCATCCCTTTGTAGAATCAGAATCACAAATAATAATTTCAAAAAGACTACACAAGTTTAAAATTTTAAAAAGAAATTAGGTTTCCTTATTCATTATTCTATTTAAACACTGTAGAATGTATTTAAAGTATATCTTTAAACACTGTAGAATGGATATCAGTAAGTTTCCCCTTCTCATTACTTATATTGAGAAATAGAGCTAGATTGGAAGCTAAACATATAAACAAAGTAACACATGGGCACACACACACACACACACACACACACAGAGTGACAAAGTGGTTAGGGGATGCTAAACAAAATTTATGGGAGGCCATAATTTTAAACTTGTCTTCTAAAAGCCAGGTAATCAAACTGAACTTGAAACAGTCCTATTTTCCAAATACATAGAAGATTTCAGCCAAATTGAGACGACCTAATATGGACCATTTAAACCCTAAAAGTAACTTTGAAATAACCAAGCTACTTTTTTTTTTTTTTTTTTTTTTTTGAGATGAAGTCTCGCACTGTTGCCCAGGCTGGAGTGCAGTGGTGCTATCTCGTCTCACTGCAACCTCCACCTCCTGGGTTCAAATGATTCTCCTGCCTCAGCCTCCCAAGTAGCTGGGACTACATGTGTGTACCACCATGCCCAGCTAATTTTTTGTATTTTTAGTAGAGACGGGGTTTCATTATTTTGGCCAGGTGGTCTCAAACTCCTGACCTCGTGATCCACCTGCCTCAGCTTCCCAAAGTGCTGGGATTACAGGCGGGAGCCACCGCGCTCAGCCCCAGTTTCTGCTTTCTTCCATCCTTTTCTGTCTGTAAAGTCAACCTCCTCTGCTCAGCTCAATGGATCTCTTATCCTATTTTATGGAAGTAGATGTTACCCAACTCTAGAGTTGCAAATAAACGCCAATTCTATATTTAAAATAATTTGTGGTAGTTTTGCCTTTTGACAGGGAAGAATACTAATTTGGTGTTGGGGTATGTATCCAATTGGAATAAGCTAAAAATACAGAGAAAGAAACAATGTAAATGGTCAATACATAAGATTTTCACTGACTTTAAATGGAACTTTAAAGTAACATAGACATCAGAAATCACTTTATGATACCAGCACTAAATAATCTCACTCTGTCACCCAGGCTGGAGTGCAGTGGCATGACCACAGCTCACTGCAACCTCAGCCTCTGGGTTCAAGTGATTCTCATGCCTCAGCCTCCTCAGTAGCTGGGATTACAGGCATGTGCCACCAGGCTCCGTAATTTTTGTATTGTTAGTAGAGACAGAGTTTCTCTATGTTGGCCAGGCTGCTCTGAAACTCCTGACATCAACTAATCCACCTGCCTCGGCCTCCCAAAATGTTGAGATTACAGGCATGAACCACCATCCCCCGCCTGTGTTTAATTTTCTTTTGAGACTTAAGTCCATGCCTTTAGAGAATTGACTCCTCAATTAACACTTATTATCTAGTCCCCATGATCACCCAGTCTGCTTGAAGGAAAACCAAATAAAAATGCAGGTTCATATATTTAATCAGAAAGTTAAATCTTAAAATCTTTCCAGTGGATAATTCAGCTTTACACTGCATTTTGAAAATAGTTTCTTTTTTTTATATTTTTAGCCTACAAGTGAAAATCCCACATAAAAAAGAAAATAATATACTTCTTTGGTAAAACTCCACATGGGAAGGAAGTTATAAAGATTTTTTTTTGTTGTTTTTCACTTCAGTGAACAGGTACGTTTTCTGCTACATAGGATTAATTTGATAATGTACTTTATAACTAAAATAAGTGTTTGGATTACTTTAAAACATTAAATAGCATTCTTAAGGATATAATAGATGTCAAAATACTTGTTACTTGAAATGATTAGTATTATTGCAGCGGGAGTCATGTATAAATTTTAGAGTTAAACGTGTAGGGTGGATTTGAGGGCAAGAGAAAAATGTATTTGAGTGAAACCCACATACCTTCATAGAAAATAGGAGTAATTTTAGCAGTAATGTGTCACATTTGAATGACGGTTGGTATAGAAAAAATAGTACAATGTTTGCACATTTACAGAAACTGAAGAATGTGGACTTAGACCAGAAATTTGAGAGACCTACAACCCAGATTCAATAGAGACAATTTTTTATTAAGTTCACATGCTGATCCGTTTGACTTCTAATCATTCTTCAGTCACTCTAATTACTATGCCATATTATGCTAGGTTATTTCCATATGTGACTCTCCTTATTAACATTTCTATTTTTTTATATAAACTTTCAAAGGGAGAAACATTTTCATCTCATACGAAGTTTACACAAAATGTATTTCTAAATAAATGACCAAAAAAAATTATACCTCAATGACTCACTTCATCTTATTGGGATTAGCAGACACAGGTACGCTGTTCGCTGTTTCTTGGAATTAGCTTGATAGTAGATACTGTAGTATAACAATCATTTGGTTCACTTTTAAAACATTGCTAAATCATTTTTAAGGATAAGATAGATGTCAAAATGTTGATTATTTGAAACGGTCACTGATTTTGCTGCTTAGGGCTACACATAAGCCATTCTCAGGAGATGAAATATGAACTTTGGGGTTGAAGAATGAACAGACTGGTTTTGAGAAAAGAAAAAAAAGTACTTGAGTTAAATTCGCATACCTGCTCTGAGAATGAGAGAAATTTTAGTAAGAATATTGTTATCCTTTTGCATTCTGGATGTGGGCTAGTATAGAAAAAATAGAACAAAGTATTGGCATTTGCAGAAATTGAGTATGTGGACTTGAGCTAGTGATTTCAGACGCCTCCAACTCCAATTCAATACAATCTTATTACATGCAAATGATTATCCGTGGGTCCTCTAATGTTTCTCTTACTTCAATTATTCCAGTCATAATGACATATTATCCTAAGTTTTTGTTTATTTCTTTGCCATATGTGACTGTCCAATTAACACTTTTCTTTTTTTTTTTTTTTTTTTTTTAAACTTTTAGAGAGGAAAATATTTACAACTAAAACGAAGATTACACAAAATTTGTCACAAATGTCTAGACAAAATTATACCTCACTGACTGAGTTCATCCTATTGGGATTAACAGACACACTGGAGCTACAGATTATCCTCTTTCTGTTTTTTCTTCTGATTTACACACTTACAGTGTTGGGGAATATCGGGATGATCCTCTTAATCAGGATCGACTCCCGACTTCACACACCCATGTATTTCTTCCTGGCTAACCTGGCCTTTGTGGACATTTGTTACTCAACCACCATCACCCCGAAGATGCTGGCAGATTTATTATCAGAGAAGAAAACCATCTCTTTTGCTGGCTGCTTCCTACAGATGTACTTCTTTATCGCCCTGGCGACAACCGAATGCATCCTCTTTGGGTTAATGGCCTATGACCGGTATGTGGCTATATGTCACCCATTGCTTTACTCCTTGATTATGTCCAGGACAGTCTGCCTTAAAATGGCAGCTGGGGCTTTTGCTGCAGGGTTGCTGAACTCCGTGGTCAACACTAGCTATATCAGCGGCTTGCCATTCTGTGGCTCCAATGTCATCCATCACTTCTTCTGTGACAGTCCCCCACTTTTCAAGCTCTCTTGTTCTGACACACACTTGAAGGAAAGCATCTTTTCCACTTTTGCTGGTTTGAATATGGTGGGGGCTCTGGTGGTCATCCTCACCTCCTACTCCTACGTTCTCTTCTCCATTTTTTCTATGCATTCAGGAGAGGGGAGGCACAGAGCTTTCTCCACGTGTGCCTCTCACCTGACAGCCATAATTCTGTTCTATGCCACCTCCATCTACACTTACCTGAGACCTAGTTCCAGCTACTCCCTGAATCAGGACAAAGTGGCTTCTGTGTTCTACACAGTGGTGATTCCCATGTTGAATCCTCTGATTTACAGTCTCAGGAATAAGGAAGTAAAGAAGGCTTTAGCAAATGCAATTACCAGGAAAAGAATCCCTTCATTTCTCTGATTGTTTGGTTTAAAATCTGAATTAAAGAGCATTTTTTATGTACTTTCATCAAACTCTAGTCTATGTCTAAATTTTTTCCTTGAAATATTTTCTTAGTAAACACATTCTGCCAATCCTCAGTTATTTGTATCCAGTTAGGGGTAAAACAAATTGCTCAAACTGATAAAAAACCAAGGGACTTTCACTTTATAATCATTCTAAATCTTCACTTTATAATCATTCTAAATCTTCACTGAGTTCTCATAGTTAGGGCTTATTTTAATATATCTTGACAACCAGAAGAAAGGGATTAAATATTGAGAAACCAAAGCCACAATGTCACATGATGCTATCCATATACAATATTTTTGATTATTCATATTTTTTGTATTTTCCTCATTTATTATTTGTAATGTATTGTTAAATATCACATACAACAGAAATATTTTTAATAAAAAATAATTCCCTTTTTAGGTGGTCAAATTGTTACTTGGAGGGATGCTTAAATCAAATTTTGAGACTACAGTGTTAACAGACACTGATTTCTCCACGTTTTATATCTCTCCCCTTCCATACAAATCTATATTCATTAAATTTATGCAGAAATTCATGTTAATTTGTACAGAAATGAGCTATCAGGAAATCTACTGTCTGATCAGAGTGCATCAAGTACAGCTCTTCTTCATTCTTATTTATTGCTCACAAATTTTTTAGCCCCTTTGCTATGGTCTGAATGTTCCCCTCAAAATTTATATGTTGAAATTTAATCACCAGTGTGATAGCGTTAACAGGTAGAGTCTCTAGGACGTGATTAAATCATGAGGATGAAGCCTCCATGAGTGGAGTTAGTGACCTTACAAAAGAAGTGTGAGAGAGCTGTTTACCCCTTCTGCCATGCAATGAAACAGCAAGGAGACATCGCCTTTGAAGCAGAGACAAGACATCAACCACCAAGTCTGCTGGTTCTTTGATCTTGGACTTCCCCAGCCTTCAAAACTGTGAGCAATAAGTTTCTGTTACTTATACATTACCCAAAGTATTTTATTATAGCAGCCTGAGTGAGCTGAGCCACCCTACTCTTCCTTTCTCTCTTCTAGATTAACACATACATGCAAGACACAGGACACAAGCACACACATTTAGGTGTTACAGATTTTAATCAGTGTATATTTTCAAAAGAGGTAGATCAATGGTCACCGAATAAATCTGACATTTTCTTAAAATACATTCATCAATTTTCTGTATACAGAAATATTTATTTGTTAGAATAAATGTAAATTGAAATCAATATTAATATTAAAGCTAAGCATTATTAATATGGAGATAGATGGGGAGTTGGCTTAGTAGACATGCAGAGGAAACTGAGTGAGAACCAGGGCTCCCTAAAGAGACAGCCATACTTATCTGGAGTATCTGAAGGAAAAATTTTCATGGTCTTTGCCTTTGCTGCTGAAGTTATAACAGAAGTGTTGATGTTCTCATGATCTGAGATATGGACACAGCATACATTATTCACTGTCATAAAGAGGTCATTCAGGTAAATTTCATAAAAACAAGAATGTTTTCTTGCTTATTGTTCAATACATTTATGTAAAAATTCCAAATGTATTTTAAAATTTTATTTAGCTACAAATAAATTTAACTTGTAAAAACATTTAAAAACTCTTAATTGTTATATTGGATGCGATTTTCTAATTATCTTCTTTCTTTGGAAACAAACAGTGTTTGCTAAATACTTCCTTATGAATTTAATAAGAATTTTTTGTCTCTTTGCTATACTATCTCTTTTGCTTTATGATTTTGTAAGTTTCCTAGTGTTTGCTTTTGCTTGATTGTTTAATGTTACCACATTCCAAAAATGTACAGATATAAAGGTTTGCCTTGTTCCATAGTTTTTGAGGAATTTATTTATTTTTTTAAATTAATGAAAGCAGTTTGAAATGTATGTCATTAGGTTTTAGTATTTTGGTCAATACCTTTATCAGTGACTAGGTGAGGCCACATAGAGATTAGGTTACAAAATCAGAATGTCACAAATCTGAAAAAGTGAGCAAACAAGTTGGAAAAAAATGAAAACATCCAACTTCAAGAACCACATAATTAGAGCAAATCGGCAACCAACAGAATGGGAAAAAATTTTTGCAACTACCCATCTGACAAAGGACTAATATCCAGAATATACGAAGAACTAAAACAGATATACAAGAAAAAACAACCCTGTCAAAAGTGGATGAAGGACATGAACAGACGCTTTTCAAAAGAAGACATATGAGGCCAACAAACATGAAGAAATGCTCATCATCACTGGTCATTACAGAAATGCAAATCAAAACCACATTGAGATACCATCTCATGCCAGTTAGAATGGTGATCATTAAAAAATCTGGAGACAACAGAGTTGGAGAGGATGTGGAGAAATAGGAAGACTCTTACACAGTTGGTGGGAGTGTAAATTAGTGAGGGCTATAATGGTGGGAAGACAAAATGAAGGACATTAGAGCTGCCTTTACCTAGGAAAATAATAAATAAAAAGCAATATTGCATTCCTGGAGGGACTGTAGAAATCAGTACCACCATCAACAACTTAAAAGATGCAGGTGTGGTGATTCCCATCACATATCCACTCAGCTCTGTATTTGCCCTATGCAGAAGACAAATAGATCTCACAAATGACAGTGGATTATTGTAAGCTTAACCAGTTGGTGACTCCAGCTGAAGCTACTGTAGCAGATGAAGTTTCATTGCCTGAGCAAATCAATACATTCTTGGTTTCCAATATGCAACTATTGATCTGGCAAATGCCTTTTTCCCCACATTCATCCACAGGGTTCACCAGAAGCAGTTTGCTTTCATCTGGGAAGGCCAGCAATATACCTTTGCTGTCCTATTCAGAAGTATATCAACTCAACTCTGCAGTCCTATGTGATAACTTAGTTCCCAGAGATCTTGATCACCTTTACCTTCCACAAGATGTCATGTTGGTCCTTTTCATTGATGACCTTATGCTCTTTGGACCTAGTAAGCCTAGAGTAGCAACTAATCTGGACTTGTTGTTAAGACATTTGCATTTCAGAGGGTGAAAAATAAATTTGATAAAAATTTAGGGCCTTCCACCTAAGTGAAATATCTAGAAGTCCATTGGAATGGGAAATAGGTAGAGATTCCTTCTAAGGGCAAGGATAAGTTGTTGCATTTGGTGTCTCCTATAACCAAAAAGAGGCACAATGCTTAATAGGACTCTTTGGATCATGGAGACAACACATTCTTTCTTTGGGTGTGTTATTCCGGCCCATTTACCAAGTGAGTTAAAAAGTCGCTAGTTTTTAGTGGAGCCCAGAAAAAGAGAAGGCTCTGCGACAGGTCCAGAATGCTGTGCAGTCTGCTGGGTATATCTGCTGGGTCACATGGCCTAAGTTGCAGAGCAGCTTACACAGCATCCTGGCAGATAAGGTTGCTATTTGGAGAAGTCTCTGTCATCATTTACAAATATCTACTCTTTGTTCTAGAAATAGCTCTTTGCCTGTTACTGGACCTTAGTAGAAACTGAATGCTTAACCACAGACCAGCAAATTACCATGAAATCTGACATACCTATTATTAATTTGTGCCATCGGACCAACCAAGCCGTAAAGTTTAGTGTACACATTAGTATTTCATCATCAAATGGACCTGGTATGTATGCCATGGGTCTGGAACAGGTCTGAAGGTACAAGTAAGTTATGTAAAGAAATAGCCCAAATGCCCATTTTTTTCTATTCTTGAGACACTGTCTTTTCTCTCTTAACTTGAATGTATGACCTCATGGGGAGTATCCTTGATCAGCTGATGAAGAACAACAAGACAAAAAGATCTTGTTTACAAATGGCTCTGTACAAAATACAGGCGCTATTCAAAAGTGTACAGCTGCAGCACCACAGCCTCTTTGTATGACATTCTCTAAGGACAGTAGTGAAAGAAAATTCTCTTTGTGGGAAGAACTTTTGGTAGTGTGCCTGGTTATGTACTTTTCTTGGAAAGAGAAATGGCCAGACATGGGTTTATATACTTATGATGGGCTGTAGCCAATGGATTTGCTGGTTAGATGGTTAGGAATTTGAAAGGAACACAATTTGTTTGTGTTGCCTCCGATTACTCTTTCTGCAATGTGTTGTAATTCTCACTGAAGAGATCTTTTGCCTTGGTTAGCTGTCTTCATAGATCATCATCCTTGAGAAAATGCTACGATGTCTTCCACAATGGTTGAACTAATTTACACTTCCACCAACAGTGTAGAAGCATTCCTATTTCTCCACATCCTATCCCAGCATCTGTTTTTTCCTGACTTTTAATGCTCACCATTCTAACTGGCGTGAGATAGTATCTCATTGTGGTTTTGATTTGCATTTCTCTAATGATAAGTGATGATAGGTTTTTTTCATATGTTTGTTGGCTGCATAAATGTCTTCTTTTGAGAAGCGTCTGTTCATATCCTTCACCCACTTTTTGATGGGTTTTTTTTTTCCTGTAAATTTGTTTAAGTTATTTGTAGATTCTGGGTATTACCCTTTGTCAGATTGATAGCTTGCAAAAATTTTCTCCCATTCTGTAGGTTGCCTGTTCACTCTGATAATAGTATCTTTTGCTGTGCAGGATTTCTTTAGTTTAATTAGATCCCATTTGTTAAGTTTGGCTTTTGTTGCCATTTCTTTGGGTGTTTTTGTCATGAAGTCTTTGCCCATGCCTATGTCCTGAATTGTATTGCCTAGGTTTTCTTCTAGGGTTTTTATGGTTTTAGGTTTTACATTTAAGTCTCTAATCCATCTTGAGTTAATTTTGTAAGGAAGAGGTCCAGCTTCAGTTTTCTGCATATCACTAGCCAGTTTTTCCAACACCATTTATTAAATAGGGAGTCCTTTTCCCATTGCTTTTTTTTTTGTTAGGTTTGTCAAAAAGCAGATGGTTTTAGATGTGTAGTGTTATTTCTGGAGCCTCTGTTCCATTCCATTGGTGTATATATCTGTTTTGGTACCAGTACTATGCTGTTTTGATTATTGTAGACTTGTTAGAAGTCAGGTAGCATGATGGCCCTAGTTTTGTTCTTTCTGCTTACGATTGCCTTGAATATGCAGGCTCCTTTTTGGTTCCCTATAAAATTTAAAGTAGTTTTTCTAATTAAGTGAAGAAAGTCAAAGTGAAGAAAGCTTGATGGGGATAGCATTGAATCTATAAATTATTTTGGGCAGTATGGCCATTTTCACAATATTGATGTTTTTCTATCCATGAGCATGGAATGTTTTTTAATTTGTTTGTGTCCTCTCTTATTTCCTTGAGCAGTGGTTTGTAGTTGTCCTTGAAGAGGTCCTTCACATCCCTTGTAAGTTGTATTCCTAGGTATTTTATTCTCTTTGTAGCAATTGTAAATGGGAGTTCACTCATGATTTGGCTCTCTGTCTATTATTGGTGTATAGAAATACTTGATTTTAATTTTTATCACTCTAAGGTCTGAAAGTATGGTTGGCATATTTTAGGTTTTTGAATTTGTTGAGAATTGCTTTATGGCCAAGGATGTGATTGATATTAGAGTATGTGCCATGTGTAAATGGGAAGAATGCATACTCAGTTGTTGGGCGGAGTATTTTGTAGATGTCTGTTAGGTTCATTTGGTCAAGTGTTGAGTTTAGATACCAAATATCTTTGTTAGGTTTATGCTACAATGATCTGTCTACTACTGTCAGGGTTTCTTTGGAATCCTTCACTATTATTGTGTGGTTACATAACTTTGTCATAGGTATCAAATAACTTGTTTTATGAATGTGGGTCTTCTACTGTTAGGTACATATGTATTTAGGATATTTATGTCTTCTTGTTAAATTGAGCTCTTCATCATTATTTAATCCACTTATTTTCCTTTTTAATCATTGCTTGTTTAAAGTCTGTTTTGTTTGAAATAAAAATAGCAACATCTACTCTTTTTATTTTCTGTTTTCTTGATATAGCTTTCCATACTCCTTTACTTTGAGTCTGTGGGTATCATTACTTTTGAGATGAATCTCTAGAAAACAACATGCAGTAGTTAGGTCTTGCTTATTTATCCAAATTGTCACTCTGTGCCTTTCACATGGGGCATTTAATCCATTTACATTCAAAGTTAATATGGTTATGTAAAGATTTGATCCTGTCATCATGTTGTTAACTGGTTGTGTAGATTTGATTGTATAGTTGCTTTATAGTGTCAGTGGGCTATATATGTACACGCACTTTTGTGGGGCCAGGTAACAGTCTCATTTCCATATGTAATATTCTCTTGAGGATCTCTTGTAAGACATATAATTAGAAAAAAAGCTATTTTAAAATTTATGCATAACCAAAAAAGAACCCAAACAGACAAAGCAATCCTAAGCAAAAGGAACAAAACTGGGGACATAACACTACCCAACTTCAAACTATAATGCAATACTATAGTAATCGAAATAGCATGGTACTGGCATAAAAACAGACACATAGTTAAATTGAACAGGTTAGAGAACCCAGACATAAAGCTGCACATCTACATCCATCTGATCATTAGCAAAATCAACAAGGGCCCCTTGTTCAATACATGGTACTGGGATACCTGGCTAGCCATATTCAGAAGATAATAACTAGACCCCTACATTTCACCATACACAAAAATAAGCTCAACATGGATTAAAGACTGAAATGTAAAACCCAAAACTCTTTTTTAAAAAGCTAGAGGAAAACCTAAAAAATACTATTCTGGTCATATGCCTTGGCAAAGATTTCATGATGAAATCTCCAAAGGCAATTACAGCAAAAACAAAACTAGAACAGTGGGACCTAATTAAACTAAAGAGCTTCTGCACAGCAAAAGAAACTATCAACAGAGCCAACAGAAAACCTACAGAATGACAGAAAATATTTGCAAACTATGCATCTGGCAAATGTTTAATATCCAGCATCTATAAGGAACTTAGACAAATCAACAAGCAAAAAAAAATAAACATCTCCATTAAAACATAGGCAAAGGACATGAACAGAATGTCTCAAAAGGAGACATACATGCAGCCAACCAGCATATAAAAAATGCTCAACATCACTAACCATTAGAGAAATGCAAATTTCATGGGAAGGAAAATTACTTAAACCATTGTGGAAAGCAGTCTGGAAACTTTTCAAATAATTTAAAACAGAGCTACCATTCAATCTAGCAATCCCATTATTGAGTATATACCAGAAAAAGTATAAATCATTTTATCAAAACAACACACGTACACTTATGGTCATCACAGCACTATTCACAATAGCAAAGAAATTTAGTCAACCTATTATAGATGCTCATCAGTGGTAGACCGGGTAAAGAAAATATAGTTGTGCACATCATGGAATACTATTTTGTCTTTTTTATGGCTGCATATGATCTCATAGTGTACATGTACCACATTTTCCAAAAGACAAAAGCTAAGAAGTGTTGGTAAGGATGTGAAAAGAGAGAACCTTTGTACACTGTTGGTGGGAATGTAAATTGGTACAGTCATTAAGGAAAGCAATTTAAATGTTTCTCTTAAAATTAAAAATCGAACTACCATGTAATCCAGCAATCTCCTTTCTGGTGTGTATCCAATGAAGTGAAAGCAGAATTTCAGAGCAATATCTGCACTCCAACATTCACTGCAGCATTTGTTACAGTAACCAACATACGGAAGCAACCAAACTGTCTGTCAATGGATAAATGGAGAAAGAAAATGTGGTATAGGCATAAAATGAAATATTTTTCAGTGTCATAAAAGAAGGAAATCCTGACATTTTCAACTATATTGATGAGCCTGGAGGGCATTAGACTAAATGCAATAAGACAGGCACAGAAAGACAAATACCGTATGATCACACATTTGTGTGGTATCTAAAAACGTTGAATTCATAGAAACAGAGTAGAAAGGTGCTATACACTCTCTGAGGGAGTGTGGAGGATAACGGGTAGATGTTGATGAAAGGGCGTAATCTTTCATTTACAAGATGAACAAGTTCTAGATAATTGATATGCAGCATATAAAGCTATGGATATATTAATGAATTTTATTGTGATAATCATTAAATAATATGTGCACATATCATCAGATTTGAATATCTAATATGTTAATTTGATAATTATATATTGAAATTTTCTGAATAAAATAAGAAACATTAACAGAAAATTTTTAACAGAAATCTTTACTTAAAAACTTTTGATAGTATAACAGGGTAAGACAGTAAAAAATAATTTATTGTACATTTAAAAATAACTAAAATAGTATAATTGGATTATAAATCTATAGTAATCAAGAACACCATAGAGTTCAGAAATTGATCCACATATATATGGCCAACACAATTTCACAAAATATCAAAGTAAATCTACTTAAAAATGATGGAATTTTGAAAAATAATAGTGGATAAATTGAAAATTAATTTGCGAAAAAAAGAAAAGGAATATAAAGAAAAAAGAAAGAAAAGAAGGAAGAAATGAAGCACAAATTCTTTATTAAACTGTAAAAAAAAAAACTGTATATCAAAATCAAGGGGAAAATGATAGATCTAATTTAAAACTTGAAACAATAGAAAACTCTTAAATAAAACAAGAGAAAATCTTTTTGACCTGGGATTAGGAAAATATTTCTTAGGTATTACACACAAAAAAATCACAAACACATGAGTAAAAGTTAGTAAGTTTCACTTAAAATCACCATCTGTTGCTACTGTCAAAAGCTGCAACATCAAGGCGTAAACTGAAAACATATATTGTCAAAGTGCATGTGCATCAAAGGACTTGTATCCAGAGTATAAAAGAAACTACGAAAAAACAGTAATAATAAACAACCAAAGAGAAAAATGTCAGATATTTTAGCAAAACAACAAAAAATAGAGATAGCAAATAAACATATAACAGTGTTTTAAAATGATTAGTTGTTGGGGAAATTCAAATTAAAACCACAATGAGAAATAATGACACATCTATTAGACTAGCTTAAAAATGTAAAATAAAGAAAATGCTGGTGGCTGGCAATGATTTACAGCAACAGGAACTCCCAGACATTGCTGTGTTGCTACAAAACAATACAATGCTGTAAAAGTTTGTCAGTCTCTTAAATACCTTTTACTTACTATGTGATCTAATAGACTTCTAGTTATTACCCTAGAGAAATTTTAAAAATATGTAGATTTGAAGACAAGCTTTATTTATAATGGCTCTTATTTGGAAACAATCTCATTTTCTACCAATTAGTGTTACATAAGGGACTGGACTACTACTTAGTAGTCCATTATTAAGTCCATTGCTTTTGGAAGTTTCTTTTCCATAGAGATAAAAAAAAATCACAAAAAACAAATAAAATAATAAAAGCAAAAACATGATTGAATTTCAAAACATCGCAGTAAGGATGGAAGCCTGATTTGAAAGGCTATGAGGCATATGATTTACCTTAGATATTCTTAAAAGGGCAAAAGAATTACAGAAATCACATCTGTGGTTTCCCAGTGGTTGTCAAGGACTACAGAAAGGAGAGGAATTAAATATAAAGAAGTATAATGGAATTTATGAGGCAAAATAAAATACTCTATCTTAAGTGTGGTGGTTGTTACAAGACTGAATGTGTTATCAAATCTCATCTAACTGTATGCTTAAGAGTGAAAGTTTTTTGTAGGACATCTATACCACATTAAATTTGGTTTTAAGAAATTAATAGTTTCTAAGGCTGCATTGTACCCATTTAAATATTCATAAATTAAAACATTTTTATTCACTGTTCTTTCTGCTTCTTCCTGAATAAACTCCTTTCAAAACTTTCAATTAAAACTTCTAGTTCAATAAATTTATTCTGAGTTTTCAGTCCTTGCTTTTTCAGGGTAATAATATTGAGCTCTTCTTTTTTCATAGTATTCTCTTCTCTCCTTGATTCTATGAAAATTCATGTATTGAGAATATACTGTTTTTTCTGTCTCTCTCAATTCACAGTTTAGTTTGCTTCAATAAAAATTATTTCACATACTTTCATTTTGTAAGTTATGTATTCTTATATACACAAGGAAATCAATATTGAAAATATAATTGGTAGTTTATCAGTCATGGCACATTTTTTAACAGCATTGTGTTAGTCCATTCTTATACTGCTAGTAAGACATACTCAAGACTGGCTAATTCATAATGAAAAGAAGTTTAATTTAATCACAGTTAAGCATGGCTGGAGAAGCCTCAGGAAACTTACAATCATGGTGGAAGAAGAAGCAAACATATTCTTCTTCACATGGCATTAGCCAGGAGAAGTAGAATGAGCAACAGGGGGAAAAGCCCCTTATGAAACCATCAGATCTCATGGGAACTTACTATCACAAGAACAGCATGAGGATAACTGTCCCTGTGGTTCAATCACCTCCCACCGGGTCCCTCACGTGCCATGAGCAGATTATGGAAACTACAATTCAAGATGAGATTTGAGTGGGGACACAGCCAAACCATATCAGGAATAATAGTGGGATCTTTGAAAGTCAACTTTTTAACTGATACTTTGCATTATGTTAGAGGTCTCACTTTAGATGCTGATGTCTTCTACATGCTTTGAAGATTGGAGGATTAGATTTACTATGAGAGATACATACACACACATTACATATACACATACACAGAAACATACGCACACATATAAGTTAAAATGGATCATGATAAGAAAGAGGTAGCTAGGTATTAGTTCTTTATGTTGAACATTGTGTTGAAGTTTATTCCTCCACTTCCTAACAGTTTATTTCTGGGGAAGTTGTTTAATAGATTAAAGCCTTATTTCTTCATGTATAAAATGTATGACTAATAATGTCAACCTGAAAGACTTGTTGAGATAAGTAACTGAGACTTCAAACAAAATAGCGTAACATAGCATTTGCTATATTATGAGTTCCCTGTGCAAATAGACTCTCTTTGCATTTCAACACCCAATGTAGTTTATTTTACCTTGTCTTATTCGTAAATTTAGATCTAGAAAATCTATAGCTTGATCTCTTTGCAGGATCAGAATCACAAATAATAACTGCAAAAACCAACACAATTTCAAAATCATAAAAATACATTAATTTTTAAATCTATTGTCCTATTTTCTCAGGTTATAGCATTTCTTTAAACATTATGCAATAGATATTTATGAACTACTCTTTCTCACTACTTTTACACAGGAAAATAACTGAATTTTAACTCACACCTACAAAAAGACGGGTGCACACACACACAGAGAATGGCACAGGGGAAGAATGATAGTTTGGTACTGTACTTAGAATAAGTTAAAAATACAGACAGAGATAGTCAATGTAGATAGACATCTATAAAGTATTTATTTTCCATAGATCACAAATCACTTTATGATATAAAACTTTTATAATATCTGATTCCACATATCTATATGTGATCATATTTAATATTGTCTTGAGACAGAGCTCCTGCCTGTAGAGAACTGACTATGCAATTAATAGCTATAATCTACTCCCCGTGGTTATCCAATCTTCTTGGAGGAAAAAAAATAAAAGTGCAGTAACATGTATTTAGTCATAAAACATCTTAAAACGTTACCAATAGATAATTCAATTTTCCACTGCATTTTTAAAATTAATTTTTCTTCTTTTATTTTTAAGCTCCAACTGAGAACCTCTGATAAAAAAGAAAATAATAGTTACTTACTTAGGTAAGTAGCTATCTGGGGAGGAAGTTTTAAATGTTTGGTGATGTTATTAAGTAAAGTGGATAGTTACCGTGTCTGCTGCTTCTTAGATTTAACTTGATAGCGGGTATTATAGTATAGCAATCATTTTGTTCACTTTTA
Organism: Alouatta palliata; assembly: GCA_004027835.1. Lineage (NCBI taxonomy): Eukaryota > Metazoa > Chordata > Mammalia > Primates > Atelidae > Alouatta > Alouatta palliata. The sequence goes on along the minus strand of PVKV010012576.1, from coordinate 35,322 downwards.
AAACATTGCTAAATCATTTTTAAGGATGCAATAGATGTCAAAATATTGATTATTGGAAATGATCATTGTTTTTGTTGTTTAAGGCTACACATAAGCCATTCTCAGGAGATAAAGTGTGAATTTTGAAGTTGAAGGATGTACAGAGTGGTTTTGAGAAAAGAAAAGAAAGGTACTTGAGTTAAATTCACATACCTGCTCTGAGAATGAGAGAAATTTGGGCAAGAATACTTTATCCTTTTACACTTTGGTTGTGGGCTACAGTAGAAATAATACAACGAAGTATTTGCATTTGGAGAAATAGAGGATGTGGGCTTGAGCCGGTGACTTCAGACAACTGCAACTCCAATTCAATACAATCAATTGTTTATTACATGCAAATGATTATCCGTGGATCCTCTAATGTTTCTCTTCAGTTATTCCAGTCATTATGACATATTATTCTAGGTTTTTTGTTTATTTCTTTGCCATATGTGACTGTCCAATTAACATTCTTCTTTTTTTTTTTTTTTGTAAACATTTAGAGAGGAAAACATTTACAACTAATAAAAAGTTTACACAAAATATATTTTCATAAATGACTAGAGAAAATTATACCTCACTGACTGAGTTCATCCTATTGGGATTAACAGACACACTGGAGCTACAGATTATCCTCTTTCTGTTTTTTCTTCTGATTTACACACTTACAGTGTTGGGGAATATCGGGATGATCCTCTTAATCAGGATCGACTCCCGACTTCACACACCCATGTATTTCTTCCTGGCTAACCTGGCCTTTGTGGACGTTTGTTACTCAACCACCATCACCCCGAAGATGCTGGCAGATTTATTATCAGAGAAGAAAACCATCTCTTTTGCTGGCTGCTTCCTACAGATGTACTTCTTTATCGCCCTGGCGACAACCGAATGCATCCTCTTTGGGTTAATGGCCTATGACCGGTATGTGGCTATATGTCACCCATTGCTTTACTCCTTGATTATGTCCAGGACAGTCTGCCTTAAAATGGCAGCTGGGGCTTTTGCTGCAGGGTTGCTGAACTCCGTGGTCAACACTAGCTATATCAGCAGCTTGCCATTCTGTGGCTCCAATGTCATCCATCACTTCTTCTGTGACAGTCCCCCACTTTTCAAGCTCTCTTGTTCTGACACAATCCTGAAAGAAAACATTGTTTCTACTTTGGCTGGTGTGAATATTGTGGGGACTCTGCTAGTCATCCTCTCCTCCTACTCCTACATTCTCTTCTCCATTTTTTCTATGCATTCAGGAGGGGGGAGGCACAGAGCTTTCTCCACATGTGCCTCTCACCTGACAGCCATAATTCTGTTCTATGCCACCTCCATCTACACTTACCTGAGACCTAGTTCCAGCTACTCCCTGAATCAAGACAAGGTGGCTTCTGTGTTCTACACAGTGGTGATTCCCATGTTGAATCCTCTGATTTACAGCCTCAGGAATAAGGAAGTAAAGAAGGCTTTAGCGAATGCAATTACCAGGAAAAGAATCCCTTCATTTCTGTAATTATTTGACTAAAAATCTGAACTAAAGAGCATATTTTAGTTACTTTCAAAGTCTAGTTCATGCCTACATTTTATTAGAATATTTTCTCAGTAAATACATTCTGTTAACACTTAAGTATTTGTATCCAGTTAGGGATAAAGTAAATTACCAAACTGATACAAGACCATGGCATGTTGACTTTACTGTTATTCTGTATATCTTTAATAGATTTGCCAAAATAATATTTTTGTTGAAATCTTATCCATATCCAGAAAAACAAATGGATTCTATATTTGCAGACCAAAGCCACAATGATACATGAAACTGGACATATAAAATAATTTCTATTATCCATTCATGTTTGTCTCATGCATTGTTTTTCATCATTTATGATTTTTAAGGGATTGTTAAATATCACATAGGTGAGAAATGCTACAAGTTTAGTATGTATTTCTCCTTTTTATTCACTGAACTACTTCTTGTAGGAATAAAATCAAATTTCAGGGCTCTAGCTTTAATACGAATTTCAAACTCTTCGGTTTTTACTCCCCTTCTCTCTCACACAAACACACACACACACACGCACACGTGGGTGTGTGTATTTAAAGAATGTGAGAATTTGTGCAAAAAGGTGCTATCAAGAAACTTTGATTAGTATGCATCAATTCTCCTTCCTATTCTCTTTCCAGATATCCTTCTATTGCTTTTCATTCTGCTCCAAGTTTTCTAGCCCTGTCTCTCTTCTTCTTTCCTTGAGGCTTACACATATGTAGGAAGACACATACAGACATGCTCACGTGCTGTAAAGATTTTAATCATTGCATAGTTCCCAACTGATAGATTAATATTCAGTGAATGAATCTGACAGATATTCTTCAAAATAAGGTTCTGTTCACAAAAGTCTTTTCTCAATTGTGATTACATATTAATTGAAAATGACATTTGTATTAAATCTAAGCATTCATAATGTGGAGATAGGGATTTGCCTTGGTAGAACTCTGGAAGAAGCTGTGTGGGGGCTGCGGCTTGCTAAAGAGACAGACACTTTTATGGAAGGAAACTTTCCATGGCTCTTGCTCTTGACCTTGTCAGTGAATTTGTACCTGATAGAAGTAGTGATGCTCACATCACCTGGGATGTAGGCATAGCAAACACTATGGCCAGTCATAAAATGTTACCAGCTCAACCATCTTATTTTCCTCCATGGTCCATGTAGGTGACTTTGGCCAGTTAGATGTTCATGAATAATTCAGTGTTGTCTGAATTATTCTCCCACCTTATTAGACCACAATGGTTACTAGACCACAGTGGTTACCAGACCCTGGAGCCCTGTCCACTGAATAGTTCATCTGCAGTTTTCCACATCAACTGGCTGCTGTTTCACTGTATTTTCTCCACTTCCCCTGTACTGTGTGACTTAATGGAATCACATATGGAACTAAAATATTGTGCAAGTAAATGTTTATATTTATTCTTATGTAAAACTTAGCAACAATGTTTGGGAGATGAAATCCAGTTATCTTGAGATTTGGAGCTTTAGACATGTTTTGAGCTGTGCTCCCTACTCTCTAATTCAACTCTCTTATACCTAATTAAATTCACAAAGTCTACAAATATTTTCAAATTAGGAGCTCTTATCACTTAGTGATTTTGCTTAGTTTTTAACTCATTGAATGTGTGCTTTTAATGTAAATTTTAATTATTTACCTAATTCATCAGATTTATATTTGTTATATTTTCTTGCATATTGTTCAATGCATTTGTATTTAAAAAGATCCAAATACTTGTATTGTATGTAACTCAAAAGAAATTTAACTTGTAAAAGCACTCAGAAACTGTGAATTATTGTATTGAATGTGATTTTCTCATTATCTTTTCTTTACAAACTAACAATATTTCTTAAAACCTCTCATAAAGATAATATTTTAGTCTCTTCATTATGCAATTATCTCTATTGCATTCCAATTTTTCTTTTCTTTTTTTTTTTTTTTTTTCTGAGATGGAGTCTCACTTTGTTGCCTAGGCTGGAGTGCAGTGGCATGATCTTGGCTCACTGCAACCTCTGCCTCCTGGGTTCAAGTGATTCTTCTGCCTTAGATTCCGAGTAGCTGGGACTACACGTGCCTGCCATCATGAGTGGCTAATTTTTGTATTTTTTAGTAGAGACAGAGTTTCACCCTTTTGGCCAGACTGGTCTCCAGCTCCTGAACTTGTGATCCACCCACATCGGCCTCCCAAAGTGTTGGGATTATAGGCATGAGCCACCACACCTGGCCCAATTTTTCTAATTTCTAGTCTTTTTTTAAAATTTAGGTGTTTAATGTTACCACATTCTCAAAATGAACAACTATCAACCAATGTTTCATCTCATTTAATGGATTTTGAATAATTTATTTGTTAAAATTATGCTATTAGCTATGTTGGGTCAATATCTTCATCAGTGATTAGATGAGGCCAAGTGGAAACTAGTTTTCAAAATCTGTGAATGTCCCAAAGCTGGAAAACTAAGCAAACAAGTTAGAAGGAATGAAAGAATCAAGATTCAAGGATCACATATATCCAAATAGACAACCCCCCAAATTAAATTATAGTAATAGATGGAGACCTACATTAAGGCATTACGTGAATATGAGGTGATAAATATTCCATTTACACTGGTTGTGATTGTTACACAATGTATGCATGTATTAAAATACCACATATGGCTTATAAATATGTATAGCTATTATGTATCAATTAGAAAAATATGCATGTTAGCTTGTGCAGAGGTTCCAGCCAGAGCAATAAAGTGAGGGAAAATAAAATTGAAAATGTTAAAGGAAAAGTTACTCCTTTAGGTAAGTGTTATGAATGTCTACCTAAAATATCTTAGGGAACCTAAATATATGGATAAATGAAACGAAATGAATAGTCCAGAAAAAAATATATAAATCAGATAATTATATGTATTATATTGTATATTTATATCATATTAATAATATAGTAATAGTATATATTATCTTATACATATGTAACATAATATATAGATAATTAGCTGATTTTTGACAAAGATCCTAGGATAATTCATGGGGAATGAAAAGTCTTTTCAACAAACAGTGCAAGAGCAGATATTTGCATAGGACTAAAGGAACATTAAACTTGACTTCACATTAAATGCAAACATCAACTCAAAATGGATCATAGACATGAATGTAGCATCTAAAGTATAGAAAAGTCTAGAAGAAATCATAAAAGAAAATCTTGGGGATATAAAGATTAGTATACACTTCTAAAAGAGTACACAGAAAGCATAATTCATAAAAATATGCATTAAAATAAACCAAAACTAACAACTCTTTTTCTTCAAAGAATACCATTAATAAAATTTTTTAAAAAGGAAACTAGAAAGTGGTAAACATATTTCTGAATATTTCTGAGTAAAGGTTTGTATACAAAATGTATAAAGAACACTTGCCATCCAATAAGAAGACAATCCTGTAAAAAGTAAATGAATTAATGGAACACTTCAGCCAAAAATTACTTGTAAGTATTCAATAAGCACATAAAAATATGCACACCAATTTAGTCATTAAAGACATATGAATAAAAATCAGCATGAAATACCAGAACCTACCCATCACTGTGGCAAAAGTTGAACATTCTAACAGTCAAGTTTTAACCAAGGTGTAGAAGTAATGTTACTCTCATACACTGTTGGTGAAAATGTAAAATGATATAAGTACTTCAAAAAACATTTTGACAATTTCCTAAAATATAAATATATTCTGTAATATGTCCCAAACATTTATCCAAAATAATTGAAAATATATATCAAATGTGAACTGTGTTTATGAATACACATATCTACTCCATGTACAATCACCAAAACATGGAAACAGCCAAAGCTCACCATCAGAGTGCCTAAGCAAATTGTGTCATGTTCACCCAGTGGAATTCTCTTCTGCAATGATAATGAATAAACTATTGATATTTACATCATAGATGTCTCTTAAATCTTTATGCTCAGGGAAAAACTTCACACATAAAAATGTACATTCTGTTGATTATGAATTATCTTTAACTATAGAATTCTGATCCATGGTTTCCTGGGGTTAAAAGCAAAGACGAATTATATAGAAAAATTGTAAGAAGGACTGTTTCTAGATAATGTGAATGTTCTGTACCTTGATTGTGGTTTCATAAGTGAATGTCTGTCACTACATTGAATTTTAAATACTATTAAATATATTTTAAACTACGTAGTTTATTTTCTGAAAATTATGCCTCGGTAACATTGTTAATATAAGAATAAGAGCATACTAAAAAATAATAATTACATTGTATTAATATAAGATGCAAATATATCTTTTTATAACAACTAAAACACATGGACAAACATCAGAAATAATTATTGTGTTATAAATTTTAACATTTAAACATAAATATAAATGTATTCAGGTTATAACATAGTACTTTGCATTTGAAACTTGCTTCTAAACACAGGTTTCACAATACAATATATATTAATTTTAGTTTCTCCATTTACTTTCAGAACTGTCCAGAGTTAGACAATAAATAAATTGATGCTCTATGTGATGCCTAAAACCTCAGAAAGCTACCAATTAGCCAGCTTTAACTTGAAACAGAGAGGCATGAGGGTACTAAGATATTCAAAATCTGTGTTTCAGAAAAATTTGTCACAGGATTGTTGTGCAGTAATTAAGATTTTTTTTTTTTAATTTCCAAGAAAATGTAGCCAAAAAAAAAAATCGCAAGGTCAAGGTTATTAAATCTTTGACTCTTTTCTGTAAACAATTCCAGGTCCTCAGACTTCCTTCACCATTAATTAAGATACAAAAGCTAAGCAGGGTGCAAGGAGACTACGATTGTTCAAATCTCCTTTAGATGCCACTGCAAAAGAGGTAAACAAAGTAGAGTGGAACCAGATGTTTAGAAGAAAAATTAATTTAAAAATCTATTTGTGTCCAGGGTAAGTGTCATTAAAATTCTACCCAGAGTACTAGTGAAAGGTGTGTCTCTCCTAAGAAAAAAAAAGAGAATGCACCAGCATATTTCACTTCAATGCCACTGTATACCGAGAATGTAGTGGAAGAAATATTTTCATTTTTTATTCATTGGTCTCTTAATCTGAAGGAGATCACCCATACCTAATACAGAAAAATGGATAATAATCACAGATCATAAATTTTCAGGACTGAACATTATGGCATTGGGGAAACATTTTTTATACTTGAGAGAAGTGAAATACCCTGTGATGGAAACTAATCTGCCTCAATGTTCTCCAAAACTGTTTTTGTTTTTTTGACCTACAGTAATGCAATGCCCCCGGCCTTTTCACATTTAAGTTAGATCATGTTAATAGTTTCTACAATACCATATGTGTAGAAATGACACGTCTGTCATGTGTCGAGACTCTTTAGAGTGAGTCTGTTTCCTTATGCTCTGTCTGTATTTGGTTCTCAGCTCTCTGAATGCTAGTGGTCCAATAGAGAACCAAAAAGATGACCTAGGGAACAACAGGACTATTAGATTGAAGGAAATAGAGTTTTTTCGTTACTAACCACCACATTGCACTGTGACATGAATGTAAGATACTTCTTTATTTTGATAAGGCATTGATATATCTGTGGTAATGTTTCAGGTTTTAGACTTGCTCAGGTGATTGTGGTATTTAAATGAATTATGAAATATTCAATTTATCCAATTCTCCTTTTTCATAATAGACCAGTGTACTCCAATGGAGAATGGACATTCAGCTTGTCCCAACGTGTATGTAATGGAAAGTTTCTCAAAAATAATTAGTGTTGTTTTCAATTGTAGATGGTAATGAAGAAAGCCCCGCTTGAACATACCAAATCAGTGATAATAAAGAGTACAGAGGAGCAATGTAGGAGAGTCATGCTGTGGCATAGAGCAGATTTAGTATGCATAAAGGAACTTGGTTTTAGAAACACACTGTCAAATAGTTACAGAACCCAAAACAGGAAGAACCAAGTGTAACCTCACATAGAAGTAGATTCGGTGCTCTTGATTTCATGCCAGAGAAACATCACCATACACACCAGGAAGTAGCTCAAATAGCGAAATGATGTTGAAAAGTTTCTTCTTTTCCATTTTAAATCATCTAGTTTAAAATGTTTATTTTTGAAGTGGCTTGCATTAACAAAAACTCTTTTATTATAGGTTCAGGGGTACATGTGAAGCGCTGTTCCACATAGGGTTTGTTGTCCAGATTTCACCCAGGTATTAAGCCTAGAACCCAATAGTTATTTTCTCTGCTCCTCTCTCTCCTCCCATTCTCCATCCTGAGGTAGACCCTCCCTGTGTCCATGAGTCTCCAACACTTAGCTCCCACTTATAGGTGAGAGCATGCAGTATTTGGTTTTCTGTTCCTGAGTTAGTTCGCTAAGGATAACGGCCTCCAGCTCCATCCCTGTTCCTGCAAAGGACATAGTCTTCTTTTATAATGGCTTCATGGTATTCCAGGATGTATATGTACCATTTTCTTTATCTAGTCTACCATTAATGGACATTTAGATCGATTCCATGTCCATGCTATTGTGAATAGTACTGCAATGAATGTATGTGTGCATGTATCTTTATAACAGAATGACTTCTATTGCTTTGGGATATAGCGGGTAACGTGATCACAGGGTAGAATGGCAGTTCTGTTTTTACCTCTTTGAGAAATCACCACACTGCTTTTCACAATGGTTAAACTAATTTGCACTCCTGCCAAGACTGTGTAAGTGTTGCCTTTTCTCTGCAACCTCACCAGCACATGTTATTTTTTGACTTTTTAATTAATAGTGATTCTGATTGGTGTGAGATGGTATCTATCTCATTGTGGTTTTGATTTGCATTTCTCTAATGACCACTGATTGGTGATCATTAGACCCACTCAAGGAGGGATGGGCCCACAAATGCTCCAAGGACAATGACAGGGGTGCGCTCACTCTGGCAGCAGTGGCACACAGGATGCAATGGCACACTCATGCTGGCAGGGAGGGGAAGGCAATGTCTGCTGGCAACACACTCACTGACAAAGCGATGATGGTATTATTGCTTATATAATTAGCATAAGTAATAGGATAGAGGCATACATGGGGGTGGACACAGGGAGTGAGTGTGGGCAAAGTGGCATGAGAGGCTGCAGTGTGGGGAGGGTGCTGGTGGACTGGCCTGTGTCCGCAGGGGCTACTCCACTGGAGCACTCTGCTGGTCAGGCGGAGGTCCACCAGCACAGGAGCTATGATGTGGCCCCCAGGAGGTACCTGGATGGGGGCCAGGCTGGAATCCAGGAGAGGTCAGCAAACTGAGAGGTGCTTATGTTAGAATAGCCTCATGTCTTGAGTGAGTCCACCCTGCAGAATTCAGGTCCCACAGTTCTCCTAGGGTTAATGTCTCCTACAGGAGCAAGTCAAGCCTACAAGGATGGGCATTCCTGGCCATGCTCCACGCAGACACTTCATGCACGAAACCTTCTGGTCTCCGCACTGGCTGGAGTTCTGCCCCTACCACTTCTCTAGGCATCTTTCCTTGTCAGTTCAAGTGTTCCTGGTGGTCCAGGGTTTTTCTTCTGCTGGGATTCTGGGAGCTCATGGCAAGAGAGGGTTGTTCCTTGTCCATTCAACTCATGCCTTTGCAGGTTTCACTGGGGGCCAGGAATGCTTCCTGGTGTAAGGTAGCCCCATGCAGAATTCTCAGCTTCCTCACCCTGCAGCTCAGTATCTGTGTCTTGCCTCCATTCTCTCTCCCTTTCCTTCTGAAGTTCTTCCAGGAGTGCACCAATGTTCCTAATGTCCTGGTCCCTTGTGGGTGATGTTCCTCTTGGCTGCATCTAATGGGCCTTCTTGGAGAGGTACATCACATTTTTGGCCAGCTGGGTACATTCCCTGGTGCCTTAGTAGACAACATAGTATGAAATAAATGTATAGATAGATTTTTCTCAGCAGACTTGACATGTTTTAATATTCAAAAAAAGTTAACCTAGGAACCGAGGGTTCCACATCTGACAAAGGATCTCACCATTCAATATGTTAACGACATCAAGCATATTATGTTCATGTGATTGGACACATGATATATATGTTTTTAAGCTCTAGATAATTTGGATCTGGATAAATTATGGGAATCGAAGTAAGGCAAGTAAATCCACACTAAGTATTAGGGGCCTTAAATACAATAGCTAGAAAATTTTTAACTTTTTCTTGAAAGTAATACTAGACAACTAAATGATATTTAATTGATTCCCCTCATGAGGAGATGAAAAGTTTACTCAAACAAAGTAGTTTTGAAAAATGAATCAGAATGATTGACGAACAGAAGCAGCCTTCTAGAAATTAAACTGATACCCAAGAGAAGATATACTCCAGGGTGAGTCTGCCTATTCCTATTTAAGAGCAGTTGCTGTTTGAAACAAGCAAGCATATTGCAAAATCATAGTTCCTGAGAAAAAGAAGAGCTTAAAAAGTTTGTACAGACAACTTCATGCAAATCCCTAAAGGTAAGCTATAATTAGGTCGACAGACTATTTTATTTAAGAATAGTTATAAGTTTGTGGATAGAAATTCAACTAATAAAACAGAAAAGCATGAAATTTTGATACCTTTATTTGAAAATTAATTATTTAATATATAAATCACATAGCTCTTCAATATAAAGTTAAGTAAACTTATATGTCAGATAATGGTAAAATTACATTAATAATAAAAATCATTTAAGGTAATTTTGAAAACTAGTACTAATATAAATGTATAAATATTAGATAATATTTGATCACTTTTATTTATTAATGTATTAAGTCAAAAGCCTCAACTGATGGGGCTAGAAAGGTTATAGTATAGCAAATTTGAGAACACAGAAAAATGAAAAAGAATTTGTTTTAGAAAGTTGGAAAACAAACATTAAGAAAGTATAATGGGAATCGTCAAGCAGTGATTTCTTCATGTGGGATGATATTTACATGAAGTGAAGCAAAACAGTGTGTTTTTGTTTTGCTTTGTTTCATTTTCTAGTCCCATTCATGAGCTCTGGCCACTTAGATAGCCAGACTAAATATTTATTTGGTTTAATCAAAGAGTTTTACTTGAATAGGGCAACAGAATGAAGGGAAAACAGAGAGAAGGAATTTTATTTGGTTGAAAGGAATTATATTTGGTTACATGACAATGGAGAATTTCACTTAGCTAAAAAAATGTAAAAATATATTGTGATGAATTTCTATATCTTGATTAAGTTAAAATTTAATTACTATTTAGCATTTACTGTATACAGGGCATTAACAGGGAAAGTTAATAAACAGCCTGCTGGTATTAGTGTTTTTACATTTAGCATAAATAATAGGAGAGAGACATGATGTAGAGCAAGAATAATGCATGTATTTAGTCTCTCAGTAACCAAGAAATAGTTTAAGAGAATTGATTCTCACTGGTGCATAAAAAGGAAAAATTTAAACTTCATTTTGAATAGGAATTAATCATAATATTCAAGGGCAATATTTTGAAACAAAAGAAACTGGAATATGACTACCAATACAAAGAAAAGTAATATTCCCAGATGAAATAGAAGAAGCCTATATTATAATTCTATTCTTAAGTGTGAAATAATAACATGTTATTTCTCCACAATATTTTCTAAACAACGATGCATGCCTCTCAATGCCTCTGGTTGCACTATGTCCCAGTATAATAAAATAAGTTAGGGTTTTACTTCTTAAATTGATTTTAACTCTAAATCAGTTCATTACCTAGAAACAGAGCAAGGTAATGATAAAAATGACTTAAGAGATTATGTAAGTATATTCCTGTATCTCATCTAGTTAACCCAAAAGGAAAATATGGTTCAAAATATGAATGGATTAACGAACTATCTTGAATTTGCTGTATCTGCAGATGGTGAGCAAATGAAAAGAGAAAACTCAAATGTGACTACAATAATGGAATTTGTTCTTTTGGGGTTTTCTGATATTCCCAATCTCCGCTGGACCCTTTTTGGTATATTTTTACTTATGTACTTGGCTATCCTAATGTGCAACAGCATCATAATACTAATAACAAAAACCGACCCTGCCCTCCAGACCCCCATGTATTTTTTTTTCTTAGCAACTTTTCCTTTTTGGAAATCTGTTATGTAACAATCATTATCCCAAGAATGCTCATGGACATTTGGACTCAGAAAGGAAATATTTCTTTGTTTGCTTGCGCTACACAAATGTGTTTTTTTCTTATGCTCGGAGGCACAGAGTGTCTCCTTCTGACAGTGATGGCCTATGACCGCTATGTGGCTATTTGTAAGCCTTTGCAGTATCCTCTAGTGATGAACCACAAAGTGTGCATTCACCTGATAGTAGCTCCCTGGATCACCACAATTCCTGTAGTAACTGGGGAAACATACCAGATTTTCCTTTTGCCCTTGTGTGGATATAACACAATTAATCATTTCTTTTGTGACATTCCGCCAGTACTCAAGCTTGCTTGTGGGAACATATTTGTGAATGAGATTAACAGTTCATGTAGTAGCGGTGGTGTTTATTACCGTGCCATTTCTGTTGATTGTTGTCTCTTATGGCAAAATTATCTCCAACATTCTGAAATTGTCATCAGCCAGAGGAAGGGCTAAAGCCTTCTCCACCTGCTCAACTCACCTAATAGTTGTAATCTTATTCCTTGCAGCAGGTACTATCACTTATTTACAGCCCAGACCACATCAATTTCAAAGGATAGGGAAACTGATTTCTCTTTTCTACACCATTCTGATTCCTACTTTGAATCCCATGATATATACTTTGAGGAACAAAGATATCATGGAGGCATTGAGAAAATTACTAGCTAAGTTATTAACATGAGACAAAGACTTAAACTTATTACAGAAATCATTTCTTTATAGGTTTGTCATGTGGCTTCAACAGAAATTTTTTTAGCTTTGTTCCTATAGTATTCAATGATGGTAATTGAAATTATGAATACAAACTTACATTATGTCAAGGGGTGTTTGTTTCACAGAGTTATGTGCTACTGTGTAATTGGAGCACAATTTAACTCAGGTGCCAAGATCTCATTTTAAATACCAATGGTTAACTATCGATTAAAAGACTACCTGAGCAATAAAATAAAAAATAACTGTATGTGTCCTGACCCTAACCCCAACTGAATTAGGGGTTAGTGTCATGCTCTATAACACATTTTCTTTTACTTTCCATTCCTTCAGATGTATTTACTGACTTTCTCTAACCCTATGTTTGGATTTAACAAATTTGAAATACCAAAAAATAGTTAAGATGGTTGAAACAAAGGATATGGGGTTTTCTTTGCATTTTAGCCTACTTGTTTCTCTTACCTTTGTGCAGACATATATATATATGTGTGTGTGTGTGTGTATATATATATATATATATATATATATATATATATAAAACTGAGATGAAGTTTTGCTCTTGTTGCCCAGGCTGGAGTGCAATGATGTGATCTTGACTCACCACAATCTCCTCCTCCCGGGTTCAAGAGATTCTCCTGCCTCAGCCTCCCAAGTAGTTGGGACTACAGGCATGAGCCACCACACCTGGCTGAGTTTTGTGTTTTTAGTAGAGACAGGATTTCTTCATGTTGGTTAGGCTGGTCTTGAACTCCTAAACTCAAGTGATCCACCTGCCACAGCCTCCCCAAGTCTTGGGATTACAGGCGTGAGCCACTGCGCCTGGTGTCTATCTATTTTTAAGTCTAAAAATCTTGAGAATGCTTATTCCTCTACTGCCTACATCTTATTCTCCTCTGATAACATGTTTTCTCTCCTCGTAGCTTCAGATCTTGCTTTGGTAATATTTAGTTTTCATCCTAAACTAACCTTACCTATGTGTAGTGGGTTGAATGTTGGCCCCTCAAAATAGAAATCTTCAACTAGAACCTTCAAATTTAATCTTATTTGGGGGGGAAAAAGGTCTTTCTCATATAGTGAAGCTAAAGATTTTAAATGAGAGCACCATGATTTAGGATGCACATGAAGTCCAATGACACGCGTTCTTATAAAAGACAAAGAGGCAGAAGTTTGGGGGAAGAAAAGGTGCAGAGAAGCAGAGAAGAATATCATGTAAGGGGAAGGCAGAGATTCTAATGATTCAACCACTCACCAAAGAAGGCCAAGATTCACCAAAACAAAAAAAAGCAAGGAATCAATCTTCCTTAAAGCCTTTGAAGGAAGTGAGTTCCTGCTAACATGGTGATTTTGGAGGAGCCTAGAGAACTGGTGAGTGTCTAATTTACTACTTCTTAAGTCACCCAATTTGGAGTAAGTTGTTAAGATAGAACAAGGGAAATAATATACCACATAAATTGTCCTCTTATGTAAGTTATTTTATTTGAATCATCTGGAATCAATTCTGTATACAAACATGCCTCATGCCTCAGCCTTCAGTTGTTGCATGCATTTTGGACAGTAATTTGGCTTTTGTTTAAATATATATATATATATATATATATATATATTTAAACAAAATATATTTAAGAAAAATATGCATATTTTTCTTACTTTACAAGCTAAATCAATGGAATTTGATCTTGTAGAGGTAACATTTTTTTCAATAGTTATTACAAATGTGTTTTTTCAAAAACGTTTATAATGAACTTTTTCAAATTTGAGAGTAAAGGGAAGTCACTTTAACAGTATATGAAGACACTGGAATACATCATTACCTTATAGTAATGCACAACCACTCAAGACAATGTCTCAGAACTGCTCCATTGAAGAAATTCCCACTTTCCTAACATGTAAGAAAGAATGCATACGTACTTAAAAAATATAGCATTATTTCTGTAAAACAAATAATAATAGCAACTATAATTTCATATAGCATTTTACATGTGCATGTTAGGAATGGGTTGTTTCAATATTAGCAGTGTCTAGGAGGATGTGGATTAGAAGAGAATTGTGGCTTCCTCATACTGGCAGGAATTCACAAAATTTGTTTTGTTATATTTTAATTTACAGTTTGTATATACTATATTGGGAATATAACAGCTAGATCACAAGAAATAATACATTTAGTTATTATGAACATATAAAACTGTATTACAAAGAACATATTTGTGTTTCTCTTTTTTATTGTTACTAAATGTCTTAAAGAATATTTCCCATCAAGTAGGTAAATTCTTTATATCAGCCAAATTATGTTTGAATTTTGAAAGAAAAATTAGATTTCTTTATCTAACAGGAATAAAGACATATGGTACTTAGGGACATTCTTTTAAAGAATAACTGAAAATCATTCAGTCATTCAGTAAGCCTTAAATGATGATCAATAAAACAATCCAGAAAAAAAGGAAGAAAAATACGAACAAATCTTGAATTGATGAGTGGATTCTTACTAATATTTAACAAATCAAATAGATAATTTGCACAATAAAAATTTACAGAACTATTGACAAATGGTTTTTTAGTCTTTGATAAATGAAAAATATAAAAATAAATTTGCACATTTTCAGAAACCATTTAAGTGGTATACTTACATATAAATTGAGCCTTTGTCTTTTTAATACCAAAAGATATGTGTAAATTTTTTTCATATACTTGCTGACAATGATAATTTAAATAAATTCCAAAATAACAAAGTAAAAAAGTAACAAAAATTTAGTCATTTCAAGAAACAATAAAAATGTGGGGACTTAAAACTCTTAATAAGGCTAATAAAATAAATATGACTCTACACTTAATGACAATACAATAGGTAAGTTAGTTTTCTTTCTTTCTTTCTTTCTTTTTTTTTTTTTTTTTGAGACAGAGTCTCACTCTGTCACCCAAGCTGGAGTGTAGTGGCCAAATCTCAGCTGCAACCTCCACCTCCCAGGTTCAAGTGATTCTCCCACCTCAGCCTTCAGAGTAGCTGGGATTACAAGCACGTGCCACCAGGCCGGGTTAATTTTTGTCTTTTTAGAAGAAACGGAGTTTCACTATGTTGGCCAGACTGGTCTTAAATTCCTGACCTCAAGTGATCTTTCCTCGTTGGCCTCCCAAAGTGCTAGGATTACAGGTGTGAGCCACTGCACCCAGCCAGTATGTTAATTTTTTGATATCTTACCATATCCAATTAAGAAAATATATATCTCTAAATATTGTCAAACCATTGATCAAATATTTTCTATCTACATATTATTATTAAACCTAAAGAAAATAAATACATTTGTATTGTTTTCTCTAATTTGAGTATTTGAAAGGATCCACCAGATTACATAGAATGTACTCAAAGAAGGATTTTATTTGAAGTCAAAGTAGGACAGGGGTGGTGATTCATACATATAAATCTAGCACTTTGGGAGACAGAGGCCAACATGAACAGTTGAGGACATGAATTTGAGACCAGCATGGGCAATATAGCAAAACTCTGTCTCCGCTAAAAAATTAAAATAAGCTGGCATGTTGACATGTGCCTGTGGGCCCAGCTACTTGGGTGGCTGAGGGAGAAGGATTGCTTGAGCCTAGGAGTTTGAGGCTAGAATAAGCTGTGTTCACACGAGTAGTGCATTCCTCCCTCAGCGACCCAGTGAGACCCCATCTCAAAACCAAACCAAACAAACAAAAAATCAAATGAAGTAAAAAATATGGTTTAGGAGAAAAAGAAAACTGCAGACATGCATTGAATGTCTACTCAGGAAGAAGAAATTCCCGGGGCCCTTAGTTACTCTCTTGCTTATTAATAAAATCAGATGAACTGTGCAAATAATCTGGACTTCTGGAGAGGTCAGAGAGTAAAGGGAATTGAGGTGGAGTATGATTTCTGATGGTCATTTAATCAAGTCAGGTTATCAAACTCATTAGAGCAGTGGCAAACCACCTAGAAAGAAAGTATCTGAGGTTCCAGAGTTGTTTTAGACTTATACAGAATATCATAAAGTCCACAGATCTTAACTTCACCAACAGTAATCATCTAGACATCCATACATTCCCAGATAAAGATAGCTTTTCTAACAAAGATGTAAATCAACTCTATACCCACAATGGTAATGCTAAATTCAGTGCCTTGTAAGTGATTGCATTGTTTTTCTAACACTGCATAACAAATGACTACAAACTTAGCAATTTAAGGAAACACACATTTATTATGTCACAGTTTCTGTATGTCATAAATTTGGCACAGGATGGCAGGCTCCCAGTTTAGAGTCTCAGAGGCTGAAATCAAAGTGTCATTTGGGCTAAGATCTTGTCTGGAAGCTCTGGGAAAGAATATCTGATTATAGGCAGGGTCAGTTACATTGTTAGCAGAGTCTAGTTTCTTGAGACTGAAAAACAGGTACAATTTCTTTTTTTTTCCCCACAATGAATTGTTTTTATTTCGGTATGCATCCACATTTCAGCATTTAGTGATTCTGAACAGAAACAATTTCTTAGCTGGATATCAACTGAGGCCAAATCTTAGCTCCTAGAAGCTGACTGTGTCCCATGCCCTCTCCCCTCTTTCATTTCCCTCACTTTGAATCCGATTTTTGCTCTCCCTGACCACCGTACCTAGATTTAAAGGATTCATATGATCAGATCTTGTCCACATGAATAATCACCCTAAGGTCAACTGATATTAAACTTTAATTATATGTGCATAATGCTTTAACAGCAAGGCCTAGGGATTTGCACAACTAGGAGAAGGTATAAGAACAGGAGGAAGCAGAAATATTTGGACCATCATAAATTGTACCTAGTACGGATATACAATAAACAAATGTAAAAATCCTGAAGAAAATGATAACAATGTATAAAAACTAAATAAAATATACTTTAAAATGGGACTAGTTAATTTCTGTGAGAAGTTCTATCTAAATACTTTCATTTAAAAATTCAGAAGTCCAGGTGTTGTGGCTCAAACCTGTAGTCCCAGCACTTTGAAAGGCCGAGGTGGGAGGAACACCAAAACCCAGGAGCTCGAGATGAGTCTGAGTAACATGGAAAAAACCCTGTTTCTACAAAAACTGCTGAGAGATTAGACAGGCATGGTGGCCCAAGCCTGTAGTCACAACTACTTGGGAAGCTGAGGCAGGAGGATCATCTGAGTGCAAGAGGTCGAGGCTGCCTTGAGCCTTGATGGTGCCACTGCACTCCAGCCTGGGAGAGTGAGACCATTTTCAAAAAAAAAGAAATCAACTTAGAAACTGAGGCAAGCATAAAGAGTTTGTTCTTAGCAAAACAGAGAGAGAAAGGGAAAAGAGCATGAATCAAATAACATTTTGTTTCAAATTAAAATGGGGTATGGGAGTGAGTACAAAAGTCTCTGTTATACCTATCAACAATTTTCACACAAGTCAGGGAAGTAGGTTGGAAATGACAGTAGGCACTGTGAGAATTATTTTTCCCTCTGATATATTTCAGATTTAAAATGGTTTTATTTATCACAGACTGGAGATATGGCTTGAAATAGCACCTATGTTGTCCTTGACAAAAATAATTAACTCTCCAACTACGATAGTGTTAATTTTAATAAGAAATAGATCAAAATAAATAAACCATGTGTATGTAATATTTCAGAGTCTAATGTTGCTATATTCTAAGACTCAGGTGCAAGAATCATGGAGAAACATTAAGAAACACAGATATAAAAAAGGAACTTAAAAAGACACAATTTTGAATTTAAATATTCTCCAAGGATTTATAGAGGACATTAAGAAGTGTTACTTCCTCAAGGGTATTCTTGCCTCTGTCAAGATTAGTGGGGTTGGTGGGGGTGGGTGGCCAGGGAACTGAATTTTATTGGGTGACTATTGGGAAGAACAGCTTTGGCCAGAGTGTCTGCAAAAAATTCTAAATGCGTGACAAGCAGAAGCACAAAGTTAAATTTAAGGTGACATATGAGAAAGAAATATAATCAGTAGAAAAAGAAGAATATCTTTAATTAAAAGTAACATGATGTTTTGGTTTCTTTTTTTCATTTTCTTTTTTTTTTTTTTTTTTTTTTTTTTTAAGACAGAGTCTCACTCTGTCACTCAGGCTGGAGTTCAGTGGCACAATCTTGACTTATTGCAACCTCTGCCTCCCAGGTTCAAGCAATTCTCCTGCTTCAGCCTCCTGAGTAGCTGGGATTACAGGTGCCCACCACTACTCCCAGCTAATTTTTGTATTTTTTTAGTAGAGACAGGGTTTCACCATGTTGGTCAGGCTGATCTCAAACTCCTGACCTAAACTGATCTGCCTGCCTTGGAATCCCAAAGTGCTGGGATTACAGGCGTGAGCCACTGCACCTGGCCTGAATGTACATATATTCTGAAAGAGATACGAGTTTCTCTTAAGAAAAATTTGTTAAACAAAAGTATTTTATTAACACAGTATAAAGTAATGAATATGCATATTATATTACATAATATATAAATATATATAACATGTATTTAAACTATTCTACTGAGAGAAAAGCTATAACTAAATCTAGCAGAGAACTGTAACAACATCTAGCAAAGTGCAAATTATTTTACATTTTATAATTTTTGTATTTATGTTCATTTATTTTAAAACATTGTAGAAATAAGAGAATCAAGATTCAACAGATTCAAAATTCAGCATATAAACAAGTTTTTAAACACAAAAATTTCATTCAATCAAAGCCTCCACATTTGGATTTCTCCCTTCCTTATTATGGAGGAAACTAAACAAAATCAATGAATCGCTTTTAAGCTCATAGAACCCTACATAAATACAGCTTGTTTACTGATGATAATCTAGCAATGACATAATAGAAAGTTAGTTGGAGTTATTCCTTCTAAGAAAAATGTTGGTTTATATATATATATACATTTCTATGACTCAGTATAGGACAAAATGCACTCTAGGTTATGGGAGACCAAATTTCTAATATTTTTTCTCAGACATATCATTCCCTAGACTTTCTTAGAAGAATAGTAGTTTTTAAATAGTATTAATGTACAAATGCAGTAATTATCTTTTGATTTGCTTCTCTCACAGATATTTTTTTTTCCATCTTTAAAGGTATGCTCAAAACATTAAGCAAACACTCCAGTTTTGTTTTTTTTGAGATGTAATGAAAAATTACTGAATTTCAGAGAGAAAGCCATTGTTGAAAGGTTTATGGATAATACACTGTGATTGTACTTACAGTTCATTCTCTAAATTGAGAACACACTATAATTTAAAATAATCTATAATGGATTCAGAGTCATCCTATTTGATGATTAAAGAATGTGATAATGGACTGGGTGCAGTTGTTCACAGCTGTAATCTGACACTTTGGGAGGCTGAAGCCCTAGGATGCCTTGAGCTCAGGAGTTCGAGACTAGCCTGGGCCACATAGCAAGACCTTGTGTCCATAAAAAAATTAAAAAATTAGCTGGGCATGGTGGCATTCACTTGTGATCCCAACTACTTTGGAGGCTGAGGTGAGAGGATCCTGTGAGTCAGACAGGTCAAGGCTGCAGTGAGCCAAGTCTGCAACACTGCACTCCAGTAAGAACCTGTCGAAACAATAACAATAATGAAGAAAAGGAATTTGACATTTATCCAATAAATAGGATAAAATTGTATCCAAATAACATTATACACATAAAGAAAAATGATAACTATGTAAAAAGGAGATTCCTTGGTCTGTTTTCTTTTTCTGTATTAACTAACACTAGCAACCAATTTCTTTTTACATTTGTAAATAAGTGTTCACTTGAGTCTCTTGTGACATTGGATGTTTTCTCAGGAATTTTTGTTCTCTCCTTTTTGAGAATAATGTAGTCTTATCATACATTTACATTAAATCCAAAATCGCTATTCACAAAAAAAATTGTATGCCCAAACTTATTAATATCTTCTATGGGTCTATACAAGGAAATAAGAAACACTGTCTCAGCTTTTTGGAAAATTATCAAGCACAGAGAAGGCCCAGGTATAAATTGCCCTAAAACAATATCAAGTGCCAGTGAGTCACACATAGTTTAGGTGTTAGAAATTATACATCAAGATCACACTCTCACTTAAAATAGTCTATAATGAATTCAAAGAGTCATCTTAATTGATGGTTAAAGAATTTCATATTTATAAAATATGCCAGATTACTTGACTATAGTGTAACATACATGTTATTATATAAAATGCATATGGCAGATAACTGAGAATCATTTAAGGAGACCACATCTTGGCTCATGTATCAGACAGCAAGCATCCTGTCTGATAGCTCACGAATGAGATACACTTTCTCACATGTTCTCTATCTGAAATGAATATTCTCTTGTTTTAGTCTTTCAGACAACTATATAGTATTTATAATGTATTTTAATTTCTACATCTCAGTTTTATTTCCATATGCTTCATCTCAGCTGT
Organism: Alouatta palliata; assembly: GCA_004027835.1. Taxonomy (NCBI): domain Eukaryota; kingdom Metazoa; phylum Chordata; class Mammalia; order Primates; family Atelidae; genus Alouatta; species Alouatta palliata. The sequence continues at coordinate 14,540 of PVKV010012576.1, read as the reverse complement.
ATTATTAAAATAAGAATGACCAATGTCCCACAATCAGACAACTGAGGTTAGATCATCGAGGTGGATTCCTTGAAATCATATAAGTGCAATTTATTCCATATTGTCATCATTAATTGGCCAACCACTAAACTAAAAAAAGAAAAGAAACAAAAAAAATTTAGTGGACATTTGCTGCATGGCAAAATATAGTAGGATTTGAAGCATAATGCTGAAAAGCAATAATCATTATATTTTGATAGTTAAGTGAAACAAGATACAGTTTCAAAGAGAGGTATATGAATAAAACATAAGAGCCATAATTATGTGATATGGAAGGCAAGGCACATGCTGTACTTGCAAAAGCCTTTCTGGAAGAGTTGAGGCGTTATTGAAAAATACAATTCAAAATTCAATGGTGGACATTCCATTGGGAAATGTGAGAAATATAACTGCTTCCACTTCAAGAATCTTGTTGTTATTATGTGTAATAAAAAGCCTCACTTTAATTTGTACATACACAAGCCAAATGGTAAATGCATAACTCTAGAGCTATTTACTGCCATTCAAATGCAAATCTAGTATTATATATAAGTATTTTAATATGTTTAGAATTTAGCATATATTTAACATTAGACTTCACTTGTGTCCTTTGATCATAGGGTTTAAAACAGTATCACAGAAATGGAGGTAATAAATTTTACATGTTATTTATTCAAACACTCATTCTAGTGGCTTAAAAAAACAAGCCAAAAGGATAAATAATTAATTGCACTCTTTTCACAGACTGAAAGCTAACCATGGGAAGTTAATTCCTTTCAGTAAAAGTATATATTCAATATACTTTTCAATATATTTCAATAAAGGTATACATTTTTTGGAAATTTTTGGTATTCTCAATCTCCAAATAATTTCTTTTTTTTCCTTTTCTATATGATAATCATGATGGGAAATGATAGGAAATAATAAAAATCATTATTTTAATTATCAGGATTGACAATGATCATCTGATTCCTGTGTATCTTTTCTACAGTGTTTTTTTCCTTCTTTAAATAACATTTCATGTGTCTCACTCTTCTTAGAATGTTCACAAAGTTTTGGACTCAGAAAACAAATATTTCTTTGTTTGCCTGTGTTAAACAAATGTACTTTCTCCTGAAATTTGTAACTATCTAGTGCTTTCTCTGGACAGTGATGGCCTGTAACCACTTTGTGAATCACAGGATCTATAACTAACTGGTGGCTGGCTCCTAGACCATCAGAGTTTCAGTGGTGATAAGGTAGACATGCCAGGCTTTCTCCATACCCTTTTGTGAATCTAATTTTTTAAAAATCACTTCTGTGACATTCCCTCAACACTCACACTGGCCTGTGGAGATACTTTTGTGAATGAGATGTTGCTCTTTACAGATGTTGTACTGTTTGCTGTGAATCCTTTTATCATGACGTTTGGTTCCTACAGGAAAATCATCTTCACCATCTTGCAGTCTCCATCAGAAACAGGACAAGTCATAGCCTCCTCCATCTGCTCATCTTGTGTCGTAGTTGTGGCTTTATTCTGTGGATCCAGAATCATTACATATTTATGACCTAAATTCAGACTTTCTTCCAGAAAGATGCAAATGTTTATCTCTTTTCTATATCACTGTCAACTCAGTGTTTAACCTCATGATTTACAATGTAAGGAACAGACTCAAATGGCCTTGGGAAAATTCCTCCTTGGCTATTTAATGCATTGGCTGCTGATTTGAACTCAGTATCTATTTTCTCACTTAATTCTGCCATTTTCTTGTCAGAAATTGTTATCTTGTTTACCCGACTTAATATTGGTTAATTTTGCTTGCTAATTATGGAAATTCTCATTTCATGCTGGACATTCTGAAATCAGAATTATAATCAGGAAGGAGGCATTTTCAATGAGAAACTAAGTTTTCAACAGAGTTATATTTACTCTACAAGTCTCTTCACAAATTCATTAGTATCATAGGACTGTTTACTTAAAAACATAGTAAGCATGTCTCATTGAGGGACAAGAAAAGGAAAAATCAGTTAAGTAAACAGTTAAGGCTGGTCCTTGGAGAAGGAGCCTGCCTGAAAAATAACAGCTACAGACAAAAATAGAGCAGCCTGAGAAAAACTCAGACTGCACCTGCACAAATAAGCAGCACAGAAACCTTTGGTTTGTGTAACTGGCGAGCTCACAAGAAAAAGTTTTCTCCCCTTTCAGATATATACACAGTGGGATCCGTGAAAACTTACACAGGGCGGAGGGGGGCTGACCTAAAACAAACCCACAGTTATACAAACAAGACAAGCATCACTTTGGCTTGCCTAGAGACATACCCACAACTACATAGATAAGGGGAAGTTGTGCAGACAGCTTTTCAAATTAAAAAAAAAGTCACTGAAACAGCTACAGAGCTGAGAAAAGTTTCTTATAAAACTTTTTGATTCAACTGTAAGAACAGAAAAAGACCACTTGCGCTTCTCTCTCCCCTGCAGAGAGCTTTCTTCTTTCACTTATTAAATTTTCACTCCAACCTCACCCTTTGCATCCACACCCTTTAATTTTTGGTGGTCAGACAACAACCTCGAGTAACACCTTACACAATGAGACCAGTGACTCCAACCTGCTTCATCATCTAGCGATTCATGTCTCAATGTTTTCCCCTAAAAACAATAGTGTATATTCTTGTTCCTCTCATCCTTTATATCATGATCATTAGCTTTTGAAAAATACTATATCAGCTAGTAAAGGGTACTATATATGGTTAGCTTTTTGGAGAATATTTGTCATATGACTATAGGCTTGTATGTTTAGATGCTGTATACATTCTATACCTGGATGTTTCCTCTTCATGAATTAAAAAATAACCTACAGTTAAAACTAACAATAGAATTGCCACCAAAGTCTGTTCTCTGGCTGCTAATAAAATTATACCTGATACTGGGTAATTTATAAATGAAAGAGGTTTAATTGACTCACAGTTCCACATGGCTAGGGAGGTCTCACACTCGTGGCAGGAGGTGAATGAGGAGCAAAGTCACGTCTCACATGGCAGCAGGCAAGAGAGTTTTGTGCAGAGAAACTCCCATTTATAAAACCATTGGATCTTGCTAGAGTCATTCACTACCACCACAACGGTATGGGAGAAACCACCCCCATGATTCAGTTACCTCCATCTGGCCCCACCCTTGACACATGTGGATTATTACAATTCAAGGTGAGATTGGGTAGGGACACTGCCAAACTGTATCCAAAATAATATAGAATTTTTAAGAAAAGTAAATAATTAAACTGAGATCATATGGAAAATCTGTGAGCCTTTGGCAGTTACAGTGCTTATGCTGAGTAGAGCAGTTTGGTTCATCCTGGGCTGTTTTCAGAGCAATAATAGCATACTTCTTTTTTTTTTTTTTTAAGATGTAATCTCTCTCTGTCACTGGGCTGGAGTGCAGTGGCGCAATCTTGACTCACTGCAACGTCTGCCTCCTGGGTTCAAGCGATTCTCCTGCCTCAGCCTTCCAAGTAGCTACGAGCATGCACCACCAGGCCCAGCTAATTTTTCTTTTGTATTTCTAGTAGAGACAGGTTTTCACCATGTTGGCCAGGATGGTCTGGATTTCTTGATCTCGTGATCCGCCCATCTCCACTTCCCAAAGTGCTGGGATTACAGGCGTAAACTACTGCGCCTAGCTCATAATGGCATAATTCTAAAAAAACTTCAGGAACCAGGTGCAGTGGCTCATGCCTGTGATTCCAGTGCTTTGGAAGGTCAAGATGGGACCATTGAGGCCAGAAGTTCAAGATCAGCCTGGGCAGCTGAGACCCTGTCTTTATAAAAGCATGGAGGAGGAGGAGGAAGAGGAGGAAAAAGAAGAAAAGAAGAGGAAAAGCCCGGAGTAGTGATGCAAGTTTCATAGCTCTAGCTACTCTGGGGACTGAGGCAGAAGGATCACTAGAACCCAGAAGTTTGAGCTTACAGTGAGCTATGATCATGCCACTGCATTCCAGCCTGGATGACAGAGTGACACCCTGTCTTCAAAAAATAAAAGTAAGAAAATCAAGAAATTTTAGAGACATGTGTACAGTGATAAGCCATTGGTTCTGACTTGGAAAAATGGGAAGGACATGAATAGTTACATTATATAGTGAAAAGAATTCCACTTACTAAAAAATTGAATTGGATGTCCTGATACATTTAGAGAACAGGTATCCATCTATGGAGGCAAGTTGAAAAGCACATGTTAAATTTACCGCTTACATGGATGAACACCAGTGAAAACCTGACTGAATGGAACTGAATTGATGAAACTTGTTATCTTGGTCTGTGCTGATGTGCCCATCTCCAGTGATATTGATGCAGAATTTTTCTTGGCCCCCTCACTGTCCTCGTAGAAGAAATGCCCCATCTACTTGACCTGCTGTGCTCAACCCCTTGCTGGAGGGAGTATACAAGCAAGCAAGTGCGGGATTCAGCCAGTCACTCTGAGTGTCAACACAGAAGGAAATGCCATGCAGGACCCGTGGCCAGACCAGGCATATTGCCTCAAGGGGAAGGTGGCAGCACCCAGGTGAGGGTGACTGTGACCCCAAAGCCCCAAAGAGGGTGTTAGAGTTCTACTTTAATTCTGCCATCCACAGATGGCAGCCTGTTAGGAGCTCACTTGGTCCCTAGCCTCATCAGGTAAGACAGCTGCCGTCCACTGGCAAGGGCAAAGGGCCAGTGTAACAGCCTTTTCTAGGTACAGTGAGTCCTGAGCTCTTGTCCAGCATCTGGAAGAATGAGGTCATGTTGGTGACTGAAGGATGGTGAACCTGGAGAATTTTACTGAGTGATAAAAATGTCTCTCAGGGGAGAGGGGAGTTGGAGAGGGGAGTTGAAGAGGGGATGGGAAGGGCTGGTCATCTTTCCTGAAATCAGATTGTCTCTTCCCCAAATTCAGGCCATCTTCTTCTCTATCAGCTGAGGCTGGGGTCTTTACAGGCACACTATGGGGAGTGTGTGCTGATTTGTTTGTGAGCATGCTAAAGAGGTTAAAGAAAAGAAACCACTCAAATGTGGGCACACAGTGTAGAAAACCAATTAGGAAAGCGTAAGTATATGTAAAATAGGTGATGTATGGAGATCAATCAGAGGAAAGTGGGCCAGACAGGGAGACAAGTTCTCAATTCAGTCTAAGGACTTAACTTGTAGCTTGGCTTTTAGGCTTTAAACTGTCTTTAGCTTGGAGGTGGGGTTTCACAGGGTACCTGCCCTTATCTGCCTAGGCATGTGGCTACCTCCTGTCACTATCGAGCAGTAGTACCATTGTTCTAATAACAAAGCTGGACCTTACTCTCCAAACACTTATGGGCTGCTTTTTGGCAATTTTTCCTTCTTGAAGATTTGTTATATGTCAGTTACTCTCCCAAGAGTGCTCATTAATCTTGGGACCCAGAGAAGAATAACCTCTTTAGTTGCTGGGCTACACAAATGTGCCATTTTCTTACACTAAGAGCCACAGAGTGCTTCTTTCTGGCTGTGGTGGCCTAAGACTGCTGTGTGGCCATTTGTAACCCTCTGCACTATCTTCTCTTCATGAACCATGAGGTCTGTACCCTGATGGTGGCTGGCTCCTGGATCACTGGAACTCATGTCTGGATAGTGGTGCAGATATTCGAGGTTTTCTCTTTGCCATTTTACAGTTCCAAACAAATCAACCACCTGCTCTGTGACATTACCCCAGCACTTACACTGTCCTGTGGGAACATGCTTTTGAGTGAAATGAATCTCTGCATAGGCACTGTGTTGCATGTCATGGCTTCATTTCTGTTGATACTTATCCCTGTTGGCAAAATTATCTGCACAATCCATAAATTGTGATCGGCTACAAATACAAGTTGTGTCACAGTTTTCTCAATCTGTTTATCTCATCTCACAATTGTGGTAAGTTATTTGGATAAGGCTTTATTACATATTTAAGACCAAAAATCAGTCATTCATGCTTTCTCTTTTTCATACTATTGTGGCCCTATTATTAATCCCATGACATATAGTCTAAGGAATAAGAATGTATAACGGTACTAAAAAAATGACGATCTTGTTTTCTTATATATCTAAACTGAAATTCCAAAACATATTTATTTTTATCTCTGTTTCTTATCTGTATTTAGAGTGGTATTTATTTTCAAATTAAACTGATTTTTAATTTTGAGATATGTTTCTATCAGGTTATACCAGCAATGTATGTGTCAAAAAATAGCAAATCATTCCACTGGTAATTTTATAATTTCTTGTGCAAAGTCTCCTTTTAGTAAAATCTTTTGACACAGGCTGATGTAATAGACTCAATTGTAATAAGAACTCTATTATATGTTGTCTTTGAAATCATATCATGTATTTCCATAGATTCTCAACAGTCCATTTTAAAGGGAGGCTGAAATAAATGTTATATGCATATATATACACACACTTACTCAAATATATTTTCACCTGGCAATTACCGTCCAGAGAAATCACTTCTTACAGAAAAAGTATCTTTTTTTGTTAATGTACTTTTACAAATGATGTTGGTATACAAGAGCAGTAAATATTAAGCATGATTTATGTAGAAATCAGGTTAAACATTTCTACATGCTATAACTCTGACTTGATAAAATATAAATTTTATTGAAATATATGCATATAAGAACTTGAAGAAATAAGTGTGGAGAAATTAACAATTTTTAATTGAATATTGACAATTTTTTCTTCTAAATGTATTTTCCTGGAAATGATACAGGGATAAGAAAATTATGAAAGAGAAAATAATTTTTATAAGAATATGTACTCTAAAATCAAAGATAACACATATGTACATTGTACAACACATACACACAGCAGTCAACAAACATATGAACAAATGCTTCAAATCACTAATCATCAGAGCAATGCTAATAAAAACCACAATGAGATACCATCTCACACCAGTCAGAATGGCTTTTGTTAAAAAGTCAAAAAACAACAGATGTTGATGAGGCTGCAGACAAAAAGTGAACTCTTTATACAAATGGTGAGAATGTAAATTAGTTCAGCCACTGTGGAAAGCAGTTTGGAGATTTCTCAGAGAAATGTAAATTACTACTATTTGACCCAGGAATCCCACTTCTGGAGGTATATTCAATACAAAACAAATAATTCTATTAAAAAGACACAAGCACTTGCATATTCATTGCCACGCTATTCACAATAGCAAAAAACACAGAATCCAACTAGGTGCCCATCAACACTGGATTGAACTGGGAAACTGTAGTCCATATACAACATGGAATGCTAAAGAGCCATAAAAAGAATGTGATCATGTCCTTTACAGCAACGTGGATACAGTTGAAGGCTATTATCCTAAGCAAATTAATGCAGGAACAGAAACAAAATATTGCATGTTGTCACTTATAAGTGGGAGCTAAACTTTGGATATTCTTGAACATAAAGATGGCAAATAGACACTAGGAAATACTAACCAGGGGAAGGTTTGCAAAACTAACTGTTGCCTACTATACTCACTACCTGGGTGATGGGATCATTCATACTCCAAATCTCAACATCACATAATATACCCAGGTAACAAACTGCACATGTATCCCCTGAATCTAAAATAAAAGTGCAAGGAAAAAAAAGATGAATGAAAATATGATAGTATTCATTCATTATAGATAATGTAGAGTAAAATATTCTATTACTTTTCTGTTTTATAGAAAATTTTCAGTATATTACAATTAACCTGTGTTATCATTGTAATAAGCAAAAGCAAACAAAGAATGTTGATTCTTTGTTGGTAAAGAAAATGGTAATAGTTGCTTGTGTTGTGTCCCTAATTTTGATACAGGTAAACTTGTTCTTTTTCAGCATTTCATGTTTTTCTAATGAACTTTTCATATGTGAAAGCAATAAATTTCTGAGATGCCACTATCTATGACTAGGATTTATGATTCAAAAAGAGTGTTACAGAGTTTACACCTGCTTGAAAAGCTTTTGCCCACTAGTAAATAAAGTCAGTTCTGATCACATTCATATGTACATACCTAACTCTAGCTAGATAGGCCCTAAAGATGATCACAAATATCCTTATAAGGGGATTGTAGATGGAAATTTGACCAACCAAAAAAAAAAAAAAAAAAAAAAAAACAGAAGAAGGCAATGCGATCACAGAGGTAGAGATGAGAACGATACAGACACAAGTCAAAGAACATCAGCAGTCACCAGAAGCCGGAAGAAGCAGAGAACAAGTTCTCCCCAGATCCTCTGTCCACAACACAACACTGTGGACACCTTGACTTTCAGTACATAAAATTCATTTCCCACTTTCAGTCTGTAAACCTGTAAAAGAAGAGATGTGTTGTTTTAAGCCATTAAGTTGGTGGTGCTTGATTGTAGCAGCTGTTGGAAACTAATGTGCATTTTAGCTCTATCCCCCAAGTATTAGGATTCTGATAATTCAGATGATTCTGATGTTAATTCTCCAATAACAACCAATGATGTTACTTTATTAATTCTGATGAAATAACTCCAAGAACAGTTTTAATATTTCATTTTCACATCAGAAATCAGTCAGATTTGCATCAGCCTCAAAGAGCATGTTTATGTAAAATTAAATCAGCACTGGCAGCGAGCTGCACTGTTTTTTTCCTAAATGGGGAAAGGTTAAACAGCCTCCTTAGAAAGGTTGACTTAAAGAACAATAAGAGCAAGAGCCCAGAGAATACAAGCAAGACACACACACACACACACACACACACACACACACACACACACACACTCTCTCTCTCTCTCTTTCTCTCTCTCTCTCTTTCTCTCTCTCTCTCTCTCATTCACTATTACCAGATCACGAAAAACAGAATTTTTTTTTTTTGGCACAATTGCAGCAGACCAACAACTTCTTTCATCTTCCGTTTTAAGATGTCCTTATATCAGGTCTTCTTTTCCTGCTGACTATGATGAAAAAGGCAGTAATGTTGGGGAACAGTGAGGCAGGGAACTGAGGACAGTGTCTAGAAACTGAAGACCAAGCCAGACCCAGTGATTCTTGCCTATAGTCTCGCTACTCCAGGGGCTGAGGTGGGAGAATGGTTTGAGCTCAGGAGTTTGAGTGTACTGTGATTGCACCTATGACTAACCACTGCACTCTCCAGTCTGGGCAATTTTGTCTTCAAAAAAAAAAAAAAAGAACAAAAGAACTGAGGACCACATCCTCCAACCAATATTTAGAAAGAAAATGAGGCTCTTATTTCTACAATGGCGAGGTAATATGGCCAACAATCTCATGGGTCATGGAAATAAATCATTGCCCAATCTTGCATTCAGATCATGCCCCAGCCCCAGGCAAGGCTGAAAGTATACTATTTGTCTCTGTTTTATTTTTCATAGTCTGAAACTGTTTACTGCTAACATATATAGAACTCACCACAGAAGTTTAAGTGGCTGGTAATATTCTTGTAAGAAAGTTTTTAAGGATATATACTTTTCTGAATAGAGGAGAATAGTTTGATTTTTAATTTTATCTTTTCAAGTTGAAATTCTGATGGTCAAAATCCATTATTGTGTGGTAAGAAATCAACTATTATTTTAAGGTTTGCTTCATCGGATGGTGGTCAATTTATATTGTTGTTTTGCTTTTTTTCCATTTTGTGACTATTATTTACCTAGATAAAATTCATTTTGCAATTATTATGCCTTGTGTTCAGTGAGAATCCTAGATCCAAGAGGTGATGTATTTTATCAATTTTAGTCTGAGATACTATCCCTTCAACTATTATTAATAATACTAGTTTGCCCATTTTCATTTTCCTATAATTCAAGGACAGAAATTATATGTGTGTTAAGTCTCTTGATATTTTGCCAGATAATAACTAAAGTCTTGGATCTGGGATCTTTATAAGTTTACTGTTTTTTTTTCCTGTACGCATCAGATTGGAGGACTTATATTAACTCATACATAGATCTTTATTTTACTTAGTTCAGCCTCATATTAGGTCTATTAAACAAACTTTCTATTTCTAAAATATTATTTTCAGTTTTAGAATTTCCATTTTGTTCTTTCTTTTGGTTTTTAATTATCTGCTAAAATTCTCCACCTGTTTATGAATGCTATTTACTTATTTTCTGCTTCCTTTAGTATATTTATTATAGTTATATGTTACTTCCTTATCTGAATTATTTGTGTTCTTATCATATTAAATGTTTTTGTCTTTATTAAGAAACATTTCCTGCTTCTTTATGTGTCTCCTATATTTTTCTTCATTTTATGCTGGACATTTTGCATTAAACAAGAGTGAAGATTCAGGTAGATAATATTTGTCCTCAGAATCATGTACCTTTCTCTGACTAGCTTCTAGGATGAGGCACTAAGTCAAATCTGTAGCTGTGTTTTCTCTAGGCTTTGCTGCAGTTTCAATCAGGATTCCTTTACCCACTGACTCTAAATATTTGTATTATTTATACATAGCAAAGTGATAAGGGTACTTTCTTCTCCAGTGCTTGATCTGGTAATAATTATCTTGTCAGTTCTTTTATGCTTTTGAATAAATTTAAAATGGCTTCATAAAAATTTTTATTTGTTTCCAGTAAGAGAGTTGGCATGAGTATCATAGGGTGCCATATTTCCAAATGAATAAATATGTACAAGGTATTCTTCTTACAAGGTATTTGGCTAATTCATGTGAACTAGATTTTGCTTTGACCATTTCTCCAGGACTGATTTATAGTTAACTTACCTGTACCTTTTACTAGTTTTATATGTATCTAGTATATAATTTCCATTTTAATTAAATTATCTTTTAACTAATGGATCAAAAAATTAATTAATCCTATAGAGGTATTGATAACAAGGGTGGGGATGGATAGAATTGAGTTTTTTGGTTGAGGATGGTTTACTGGGATCTGAGAATGACAGTAATATATAAAATAGAAGTGATATCAAACTATAAAATAATAAAAGAGTTTCTTAAAAGAAAATAAACAAATCTATCTACACACACACGTATATACACACATACATACATACATGCACACATAGTGAGAAGCAGAATATTGTTAAGAGAACTTTATTACAACAAATATCTCCTAAATCCTGAAAAATCAGGGGATTTATCAGGATGTAGACTTGTTTACTGAGCGGATGGTTACATAATTGTCTCTGGTGCCATCCAGTGTGTGGAACTGTAAAACTCTGCAGCAGGTTATGTAGCAAATGGAAAGCACTTTGAGATCATTTATTCCCAAGTGGTCCCAATGTGAAAGAGCATTTGCTGTAGAAAACACAAGTTTCTTAAGACTGGTTCAAGGTGGGCATTCTAGGTATTTGGATAACACCATATATTTTTCTGATGACCTTCTATTCCACATTAGTTGCAAGTTTCAATATCTTAATATAAACCCTCTTGACTCACCTAACTTTCCATGTGGTTCCCTGTATTCTAATAGTCAGTGTACTGTTAAATCCAGTCAATAAAGTTGTTCATTCTGGATATTGCATTTTTCAATTCCATTTAATGCTTTTCTATGGCTTTCAATTTCTTTGGGGATTTCATCACTTTTTTTTCATTGTCCAATTATGTTTTTAAAAAACATATTCTTAAAGATTATAGTTAAAAACAAAAAATCATTGCTTGCCAATTTCATGGGTCAACTTTTTAGTTGACTGCATTTCAGCTTTTTAAATTCACGTTTATTCATCATAAGAACTTGCTTGTGTTTTATATTTATTACATGCCACGTAGTGACTAGCAATTAAAAAAAAAAAAAAAAAGATATCCCCAATGATTTCTGTCACCAAAGCATTCAAATCTCTCTGTGGTGAATTTAAGGTTGATAAACTTAATCTGATCCAAAATTGATTAGAGTTTGATCCTCAACAAGAAGAGACTACAAGAATGTCCACTCTTGTGTTTTCAGAGGTTTGTGGTATCTTCAATACAACATTTCATACCGCTTTAAAATATGGCAAATATTGTGAAAGGAAGATAACTGTGTTTCAGACCCCATATGTATGCAGTTTGGGTACTCGAATCCCATGCAATTACCACAGTTTCTGTGTGTTTTACAGACTCCAACCGATATGGTTTGGCTGTGTCCCCACCAAAATCTCATCTTGCATTGTAGTGCCTATAATTACCATGTGTTGTGGGAAGAACCTGATGGGAGGCAGTAGAATCACAGGGCAGGTTTTTCCCATACTCTTCTCATGATAGTGAGTAAGTCTCACGAGATCTGATGGTTTTATATAGGGGAGTTTCTTTGCACATGCCCTCTTGCCTGCTGCCATGTAAGAGGTGCCTTTACTCCTCTTTACTTACTACCGTGATTGTGAAGTCTCCCCAGTCATGTGGAACTGTGAATCAACTAATCCTCTTTCCCTTATAAATTACCCAGTCTCAGGGATATCTTTATTAGCAATGTGAGAACAGACTCAGTAAATTGGTACCAGGTAGTGGGCCACTGCTATAACAATACCTGAAAATGTGGAAGCGACTTTTGAACTAAGTAACAGGCAGAGGTTGGAACAGTTTGGAGGGCTCAGAAAAAGACAGGAAAATGTGGGAAAGTTTGGAACTTCTTAGTGACTTGGAGAGTTCAAAAGACAGGAGGATGTGGGAAAGTTTATAGCTTCTTAGAGACTTGTTGAATGGCTTTGACCAAAATGCTGATAGTGATATAGACAACAAAGTCCAGGCTGAGATGGTCTCAGATGGAGATAAGGAACTTGTTGGGAACTGGAACAAAGGCGATTCCTGTTATGCTTTAGCAAAGAGACTGGCAGCATTTTGCCCCTCCTCTACAGATCTCTGGAATTTTGAACTTGAGAGAGATGATTTAGGGTATATGGAGGACGAAATTTTTAAGCGGCAAAGAGTTCAAGAGGAAGCAGAGCATAAAAGTTTGGAAAATTTGCAGGCTGACAAGGCAATAGAAAAGAAAACCCCATTTTCTGGGTAGAAATTCAACCCTGCTGCAGAAATTTGCATAAATAACAAGAAGCTGAATGTTAATCATCAATACAATGCGGAAAATGTCTTCAGGGAATGTCAGAGACCTTTACCACAGACCCACCCATCACAGGATGGGAGGCCTAGGAGGATAAAATGGTTTCATGGGCTCAGGGTCCCCCTTGCTGTACACAGCCTAGGGACTTGGTGCCCTGTGTCCCAGTCAATCCAGCCATGGCTAAAAAGGAATAAGGTACAGCTTAGGCCATGGCTTGAAAGGGTGCAAGCCCCAAGCCCTGGCAGCTTCTACATGGTGGTGAGACTGTGGGTGCACAGAGATCAAGAATTGAGGTTTGGGAACTTCCACCTAGATTTCAGAAGGTATATGGAAATGCCTGGATGTCAAAGCAGATGTTTGCTGCTGGGCTGGAGCCCTCATGGAGAACCTCTGTCAGTGCAGAAGGGAAATGCAGAGTTGGAGCCCCCACAGAGAGTCACTATTAGGGCACTGCCTGGCAGAGGTGTGAGAAGAGAGCCACTGTCCTCCAGACCCAGAATGGTAGATCCAATAACAGTTTGTACCATGTGCCTGGAAAAGCTGCACTCAATGCCAGCCATGAAAGCAGCCAGGACTGGGGCTGCACCCTGCAAAGACACAGGGGTGGAGCTACCCAAGGCCATGGGAGTACACGTCTTGAATCAGTGTGACCTGGATATGAGACGTGAAGTCAAAGGAGATCATTTTGGAGCTTTAAGGCTTAATGACTACTTATTGGATTTCAGACTTGCATGAGGCCTAATGGCCCTTCGTTTTGGCTAATTTCTCCCATTTGGAACAGGTGTGTTTACTCAATGCCTGTACCCCTGTTGTATATGGGAAGCAACTAACTTGCTCAGAGGAAGAAGAGACTTGGCTTGTCTCAAATGAGACTTTGGATTGTAGACTTTTGAGTTAATGCAGAAATAAGTTAAGACTGTGGAACTGCTGGGAAGAAATAATTGATTTTGAAACGTGAGAACATGAGATTTGGGAAGGGCCAGGGGTAAAATGATATACAGTTTGGCTGTGACCCCACTGAACTCTCATCTTGAATTGTAGCTCCTATAATTCTCACATGTTATAGGAGGGACTTGGTGGGAGGTAATTGAATCATGGGGGCAGGTCTTTCTCATGCTGTTCTCGTAATAGTGAATAAGTCTAAAAGATCTGATGGTTTTATAAAGGGAAGTATTCTTGCATATGCTCTTTTGCCTGTCACCATGTAAGATGTGGTTTTGCTCCCCTTTCAGCTTTCACCATGATTGTCTGACCTCCCCAGCCATGTGGAACTCTGAGTCAATTAAACCTCTTTCTTTTATAAATTACTCAGTCTCTGGTATGTCTTTATTTTTTTTTTAATGTATACTTTTTATTGCATTTTAGGTTTGGGGGTACATGTGAAGAACATGCAAGATTGTTACATAGGTACACACATGGCAGTGTGATTTGCTGCCTTCCTCCCCATCACCTATATCTGGTATTTCTCCCCATACTATCCCTCCCCAATTCCCCACCCCCTGCTGTCCCTCCCCTTTTTCCCCCCAACAGACCCCAGTGTGAGATGCTCCCCTCCCTGTGTCC